>JAOWBH010181980.1:2132-18644 GCA_028566215.1 Silene coronaria
CAGCACCTCCTGCGATTATGCATTAATTTAAACAATCATCAGAAAGTAACAGACTAATAGAGTTCTACTACTAAATTTAACTGAAATTAAAGACCATTTAGGAATTTGAGTAACATTCAGAAAGCAGAAAAGGAGTTCACAGCCAAAACACATACTGTGACATTATATTTGAAGTAGATGTTGAGTGTTGTCAGAAAATAATTATACTCGTCTCCTGTGACTGAAGCAGAGCAGGTTCCATGCTTTTCTGAGAGAAGAAGTTAAATCTCAGCATGAAATTTCTGATGAATAGTAACAATTAAGAAGCGCTTAAATATGGACAAAAAACTTGAAGCAGCTTACCCCACTGTTATGTAAACGATGCAACCAACCACAATAAGAAAGAAAAGAGACAAAGTGTCAGATAACATTAAGAAAAATATAAGCAACTCCAAATCAAAGAAAAGTCCAATCACCTCATGTGCGTAAAATGATCCTTTACTTCCATGACATGTTGACGTTTTGCCACAGCTAAGAGTCGGCCAATACTCGTAAAGTGCTTTCTCCAGAGTGGAGATCTAGATACAAGAAATTCAGCATTCAAATGCTAGTGTTAGCACCAACGATAAACAAACTAAATTTAGGGAATGTACTGTCACATGTTCAGCATTCAAATGCTACTATGCTAGCAATGTTGTTTTCTTTCAGAAGTCCAACTTCCTTTCTTAAGAAATAGGTCTTTCGGCTAGCACTCCCTAGTTTGTGAAATTTATTAACATTTATAATTAAACAAAAAACTTCAATTGGCAAAAATTAAGTTCAATCATCTAAAACATCAATGAGGGTAGAAAACATAGGAGTTAGAAACTTTTAGCTTTCAAACCCGGTTAAGTAATCCTCTTATAAACTTCGAAGTAGTATTGCTTCCATTTTCATAGAACAATTACAGACAGAAAAATCAAACTGGAATGAGTAAAAGCAAGCACATTAATGATGAGGATCGTAGACAAAGATGGAATACCTCTTTCAGGTCAAAACTATCGTTGCTGCAGCAAGCAGGCCAGCCTCCATCATTGTAGTCAGCCCAAAGCCCATCTGTAATATGGATATTAAATTAAAAGATCTTGGAATTTGGAAATTGAATAAACATTCATCTTCAAATGTCCTTAAAATGAAGTTGTTGCCTTTTGTTATAAAAATAGAAGATACTTACGGATCGTGAAATGCTGAGGAGCACCTGAACTGGAAAAAAAAAAAATCGACATGGAATTAGTAGATCAGTTTCCTTGTATCTTTAAATAAGCAGTTATATTTGCTACTTCATCCACATCATTTCCCAAGCGAAACAATATTGTTTCAGATTATCGAAAAAGTAAACAGTAACAGTCAATCATCAATTTTTACTTTTAACATCACATACAAGTTTAACTATTCCTCCAAGTGATGCAAGAATCCTTACTGACTGCAGGACTATTTTTTAATTTTGACAGCGGCACAGGAGTATCAAATTCATTATCTTATTTTTGAAGCTCTAAAGGACATCTATATGATAAGACCATTAACCATTTCTATCCTCCAAATCCATGAACTTCATAAGGTCGCATCAGTCTCTATTCCTCTCTTAGCTGGAATCACAAAGCCTCACAACTCGCAGTGTTTATCCAACAAAGATCACCACTTTACCGATGATTCTTCCACTGATTCCATATCACCAATGTACTTATCATGTTTGCTTCTCAAAATTAATAAATCGATAGCCACTTTCTACTACGCCTCTTTCACCTCCCAAGTCTATGGATATGGTCCGATAACAGTACAATATGTCATCAAACTAGGACAGACACAATAGCTCAACATAAATTTCCCCAACTATATATCAATAGTAACCATTGTATTCCCATATCATTTATCATCATTACTTCAAATATAGATTGTTGAACCCTCAACTACAGGTAACAAAACCGTCACACTAACATTGTTCATAGATGGAAAACTTGAGTACATCCAGTCCAACTGACGAAACCATAATTCCCAGAACGAATTATTAATGCAACAATCCGTCTTGCTTGTCACGGTCACAAGCTTGTGACCTCTCACAGCCTCCCTCCCACTTGCTCTTTGTGAGAGCTCACAAGCTTTTAACTAAGAATTTCTAATCTTCATAGCCGTACCACGTCGAAGTACTCCATTTTTCAATTTCCTTACCTCAAACACTTGCTATCACCTTTACAATTCTAATTTTCTCAATTGGTTAAGCTGTACGATGACGTTTTATATCGATGATCTTCCAACCCATACGTAAACAAAAATCTTGCCTTGCTAGATTTAGAAACCAAAAAATGATCTAAAATCTAAATCCAATTACACTAGCAAATCAAATCAGAAAAAAAGATAACTAACGAAAACATATTAATCAATTAGTCTAGGGTGAGACGGTTTTACATAAATGTAAAATGTTACTCTTTCCTCCGTCTCAGTCAATTGTAAGACGTATTTAATTAAAGGTAAACAAATAATTGGGACAGAGATACGAGTCAGCTAAAAAATCGATTATAGTAAAACCGTATTACATAAGTATTTAATTAAATTGATATTGATAAGATACCTTCGGCAACAACCGTTGGTTTTGCAACACTTTTGAGTACGACGACAATAAGTTCCAGGCCATTGAAGAGCTAAAACGAAGTAATCGAATTCACGCTGGTTACTACTACGGACTTCTCGACGTTCTAGTCCGCCATTATCATCGTTGCTGAAGCTTGCTGAAGAAGGAACAGCGAAGAATAACACGATGATCAAAGCAAAGATGATTGAAATAGCGATGGCTGAGAGTTTCGCCATTGTTGTTTCTTAATTGTTCGATGAATTATTTGATTTCGTAAGTCAATTAAATTGGTTCACTTGCGTTCGAACATGTGAGGATATTCTTTATGCGATGCGTTTGGCCTACTAGATTCTCTCGTGAGAGGATTCTTATTACACAAATTCTCGTTTGTAACGGACGACTCTTATTATTACAATGGTTCATCAAACTCGTAAGTGTGCCTACCGGTAATATGATGTGATCCGTTACCTGAAATATCTGAAATTATAGTTGTGGGCCTTGTGGCAAGTGGAAAGTATAACCCGACATGAAAAACCCGATCTAATTCGAGCAAACTCGATTTGGCATAAGCTGGAATTTTTGTAAGCCGGGTCCGAGCATTTGTGGCATGATGAGACCCAGGGGCGTCTAAGGACATGTGCAGTCACGAGTGACGGAACCGGCTCTCCGATTTTGGTTATTGAATTTATAAGTTTTATTGATAGAATTCAATAGAAAACTCAACGTAGAGTACACATATGCATTCATAGTTGGGGCCTCATTTTTTTATGATGTTCAGGGCCTCCACTCGTTTTGAGACGCCCCTGATGAGATCGTAACACGAGTTAACCCTGCATTTGTTTAAAGCTCACCTGAACCCGCATTTCAAAAATAACGGAAAGTAAAATAGAATTTACACATAAAATAATATGCTTTTAAAATAAAAAAGATAAGTTGAAACACTCTTTTCTCATTATTTTTATTAGTTTACGCCTTAACCGTTGATACAAAAAGTAACTCACATGAATGACCAGTGCTTGAAAGTTAAAACTAATGTGACCCAAACTCCAAAGTGATATGAAATCATTGAAATGACCGAATGGTAAAATGCAACAATAAAAAAAAAAAAAGGACGCAACTTAATAATCCCTAATTCAACCCACTTGATTTTTTTTATAACCCAACTCAACATGTTTAATCATTTGTTTGAACAATTTTTAGGTTCACTCGTTTGAACGTGAAAACTCATTAACCCAAACTAGACCTGTATTCGGGTCGGGCTAGGCCGAGCTCTCCTAGTCAGACTCGGGGCAGGACAGAGGGAGGGTGTGGGCTTGACCGGGCTGGGATATGCTTGATCTAGGCCTGGGCCCGAGGTGGGCTGGGCGGGCCTAGCCTAATTTCTAAAATGGACGGGCTAGGGGCGGGCCAGACTGAGAAAAATGGAACCCGGGCCAAGCCAGGGATGGGATGCGGTCTAGGCGGGCCGTGTCGGGCGTAGCTGAGCTGTGTGCTGAAAGAGTCCGAAGGCCGAGTCAGCCTGTGCTGATGGCTAGCTCTAACCCAAACTAACATTTATATCGCGTTTATTCATAAAAGATGCATACAACTCATATTTATAAGCACGTTGATTGCATTATCAAGTCAACCCAAAGAAATTTAAGATCTATTTAAAGAAATTAGATGCATTTGTGTATACAAAAATCAATCATAACTTAACTACAGCTAGACTAGGCAAAATTGACTCGACCGATCGACCTTAATGACCCGACCCGACACTCGAACTCAAGACCAGAACTGAATTCACCCGACCCCGTATAAGCCGGCCCAATTTTTATTGTTTTAAACTAATTATTATTCACAAATAACTTGATAGTAGTTGACCAAACATTAACCCGACCCGAACCCAACCTGATTGACCCATTTGCCAGGTCTTGTCTACCGCCACTCGATTATATAAATAGGTCATAAACATCTGAATCCTAATCTGCTAACTTCGTGTGACAATTTTCAAGTAAGATCAATGATCGTCCCACCAAATACACACTTAAGTGAAACGGGTTAACCGAGTATGGACTATATGGTTCAATAACCAAATCAATTTGGGGGATTTTGGGGGAAGATCTGGGCAACCCCCTCTATTTCCCGATACTCGGGGTTTTATTTTTACTTTTCCGCTCCACACACACACAAAAACAAAACGGAAAAACAACGACAACGACGACAAGAGAGAGAAAAGGATAAAACTAAACCCGAAACACAAACTTCCCGCTACATCCTTCTCCAAATCAAACCTTTTAGATTCTCCGAATTCTTCGTAAACTTCATTTTTCACTTGATTTTAACCTAATTAATCACCAATTCTTAACAGGTACTTTAATTTGGCACAATCTTATAATTTGTTCTTTACTTAGTGTTTTAATTTGATGTGAAATTGATTGTTTTGATGCATTATTGTGTTTTTTTGGTTAAGATCATGTGTTTTTTGTAGGTAATTTGATGAATTTGAATTATTTTAGTGTTTTAGGAGGTTTTGAGTTGATTAATAGTATTATTTTATGATACGTTATGGTTCTAGGGTTTGCTATGCGATTGCCGTAGTTTCACGCGGCGTTAAATTAGGTGTTTCGGAAGTGTACAATTGATGTTGAGCTGTTGATTTGTATGTTTGTAAGCCTGAGTTTAGGTGTGAATTCTTGATTTGAGTGGCGGTGTAGTGTCGTGATCTTGTTTTTGTATTGACCGGTTATCCCGAATCTTTTGGAGTAAGTAGTGAAGTTATAAACTGGTAAGCAGCCTACGGAACTTTGCTCGTAAAATATGTTGTCTGAGGTTTATCAGTACAGTTTTCCCTAATTCGGAGTGAGTGAAGGTTTTGTTGGATGAGACAACCGATTTGGACGTGCAAGCCTAGTTAGGGAGTGGAGTACAGACATTTAGATTGTTTTGTATCATTCCGTATTAGGATGTCCCTATTGAAATTGGAATTAGAAGGAAGTGTGTTTTGGGGGTGCAGGGGTTTGCGGTCAGTATTTAGGACCGTAAGTTTCAATTGAGATTGATGAAGGCTTTCTGATTAGGTTTTAGAGTAGCAATGAGGAAGTGACGGTACTTGTTCTGTGTTGGTCTGAAACAGGGTTACCTCCATTTTTATTTTTGTTATTAGACAACTTTATATCCAAGATAGAACATTTAAGCATGAAGGATCAGAAATGAGAAAGGTAACTAGAATTCTTTATTATACTGTAAAGCGCGGGTAGTTTGGTTTGTGATGGAGTCATATTCAACGGAACAGGAATGTCTGTGTGTTAGTAGTTTGCAGTTTTCAGCCAATTGTATGATTTTAGATGTAATTTTTGACATGGAGAATCCTTCGCCATTCTCTCTCACAAACCCCTTACAGTGAGTAGGTTATTGCCTTTGTCAATTTAGCTGTTGCAGTCACAGGTAGTATTACGTGTTTTCCTGCTCGAGGCAGTAGCTTTTCTTTACGTTGTGCGGTGAGGGAACAAAGTCAATTGGTATCGGATTCCCGTTAGAGTTTACCGCTTCACCATGTACGTGCTAGCACTTCACTGGTTTATGTGGTAAAGTTACACACTTTTGTTTGATGTTCGATTGTGGGAAGGTAAGTGGCGACTGCCGCTTGTCATATTTACAGTTAGTGTTAGTAATAGTGACTCTTAGCTGGCCAAAATTCATCTTCCACTCTGGCAACTTGCAGGATTTAGTTCTCACTAGCAGTGGCGGACCCACGTGCCCCCTCCCCCTTAAAAAAAATTTACTCATAATGAATGTTTAGCAGCTCAGGTTACAAAATATGTTTACTTATATAATATTGTAGCTAGTAATCATATAATTGCCTTTGCTCACTAGAAAGACTCTTGGATGGCTCACTGCAAGCCCAGGTTCGACTTTCAGTAGCGGCGTTTTTAGTTTTATTTTTTCGTAGTTGTAAATAGGCATGCTCAAAGGAGAAATAGAGACTTGACGGATTTGAACCCAGGTCATCTGTAAGAAAAAATAACAACCTAACCACTTTAACAACTAAAATTTGATACATAGAAAATCAAAAACTTATTTAAACTATATTTCAATATTCATCAATTTGAATTTTGGTTTTTAAAATTATAGACAATATTAATTATCAAGTATTTATCGGAAATAAAATTTTCTACTCCCACAAACACTAAATTTTATTGAGTAATGAGAAATTAAAAACTTATTTAAACTACTACATTTCAAACGCTATCAATTAAGCCTGCAAGGGTGGAGTGATCTCTTGAAGGACAGTCTGACAATCGGAGAATATTGGCAAAAAAATTGTGCCCCCTCCACATTGGAAATCCTAGGTCCACCACTGCTCACGAGGGGGAAAAATACATTGTTGTCAGTAGTTTTTTTTTATAGTTATAGGGTTTCTGCTACTGCTTATTCCCTTATTTTAATGGAATCACTACATCTGACACCTTTCCTAAGATGGTGGAATGTAGGAGGCTTAAAAATGTCGGGCTTGCCTTATTTTTAGGCAAGTGGATGAGTGAATGCAGTGGAACCTGCTTGTTTTTGTAAGGGTATTTTGATATTTTCGGTCTCACTTAATGTCCATTCAGGGAAAAGTGGTTGATTGGTTTGAAGGAGATGGAAGAAAAATCTAGTGAATCCATTGAACGGAGTATTTTATTGTGTTAATCTCTTGAACTTTTGTATAAGACTCTCTCTGTATACTTGATAGGTATTCTGTTACTGAACTCTCAGGCAGAATCCTGTTTGAACTGCTCTTTGCCATAGAGAGTAATCTTTTGTGAAGACTTGCATTGCTATCGGTTACTTTCTCTAGAGCAACAGTATTTCATCATTCATGAAGTGTTTTGGTATAACATTTTGTGTGGAGTCATGGATGAACTAGACACTTCCATGAAACTTAATACCCTTAAACCTCAAACAGTGTGGTCTCTTGTAATTAGTTTACTCTCTTCATTCCATTTGACTTTCGTAGTTTCGTGGTCTAACTACCGATATTTTCTCACTGTTTTTAGCAGCTACAATTTTTTCAATTATAAAATGAAAATATTTGCATTGATAAAACAAGTATAGTATATTATTTTTGTTAATTATACATATATTTGTCGAAATAAGTTGCAAGTTTGTATAAATTTGTAATTTTGTCGAAATAATTATGGGATGGATTCAATACTTTGTAAATTAAGGAGGAAAAATGCCTAATTTATTTCATAAAATGAAACGTAAAGGTTATGCTCGGATTGACCCTATTAATTCCATTCCTTTGGTTTAGAATGTTATCAGAGATCTATCATATAAACCTGTAAATTTATGAACTGGCAGATAATTTTGCTGCAAACTGAAATCAAAATTTTGTGAATTCTTTTAGGGCAGCCAGAAGGTGTCCAATATTTGATTTTTGAACCTTGAATGTCTCTTTTGATAGGTAGCTCATAAAGTGTTGGAGCGATACAACAATTGAAATTTAAAGTTTCCATCTGTGCTTGAGTCACACCGGTGTTCTCCATGGTGATAGTGATTTATCTGATGAAGTTTGTAGTAAGTAGGATGCTATATTGAAATTTTAATGTTTTCAAACATTTTGTTTCTTTTTGTTGTTGGTAGTTTGAGAGTGTTCTGGAGCTATCTGGGAATTGAAATTTAAAGCACCATCTCTGCTTGAGCCACACCGGTGTTCTCCAAGGTGATTGTGGCATATCAGATGAAGTTCATAATAGGACGCTATTGTGAAATTTTGATGGCTTCAAACTAATTGCTTGCTATATTTTTGTTGGTAGGTAGGAGTGTGGGGTTATTGGAAAATCTATCCTTGGGAGCCAGGTCTCTTTCCGGAGATACATTGTTCGTTATATTTCAGGTGATTGTTGCGAGATTTAATGATGTTGACATAAATAATATTTTTAGTGTGATGAGAATCTTGTCGATTTCAGCATGACTAAAGGCATTTTTATAGTTCGCTTCTGTTTTGAAATTTGATTTTTATACTCGGGTCTTAAATTTTCTCTTAGTTCAAGTAACGTCAGTCGTCACACGTGATTATTGAAAGGGCACACGGCATCTTTGCAAATTAGCTACATTCATCTATCCCCAATTTTTGTTTGACTTTATTAAACTTTTTTTTTTTTCTTTTGATTCTGCATAAAAGAGTGTTGATTTAAGTTGATTGTGATGGTGATCTATTATATGGTAATATCCGAAACGAAGTGGCGTCTTTTATGACCTTTCTTGTATTGACTTTGGTCTTACCATCGTCGTCTGGTTACGGATTTTGAGAGGATGCAGGGAGACTGGAGATGCGTGAACCATTTTATAGTGCGTAGGTTGGAGGGGCCGATGAAGAGAGATACATGGATCTGTTTTCGTTTCCCTTTTTATAAGCCAATTCCTTCATTGGTTGGGCAGGTTTACGGAAGAAGTAGTACCGGCTCCCCCCACCCGACCCAATGGCTTTCTCTTCTTCATTGTTATCCAAACACGCCATAAATGGTGACGTGGGATCTATGTTAGCTAAACCAATCCATTTGCTAAAAAACTGATTGGTTGTTGCTACCCTATGGCCTATGCCTAAAAGTCGGGACATACATAATGCTGTTTTTGAATGATCCATAATAAAAATTATATCATTCACTCGACTACTACTTCACAATGTAAGAAGCACATACAATTTTGTGACCCATTTTACTTTGTAGTCTCTTCTGTTATATCCCTAATGTAGAAAATAACGAGTTTTTGATTCCAAAATTTTGGAGAATCACTTATGCTGTGTGCTATTATGCACTGTTGAATGTTTGCTTTAAGTGACAATGTAGGGCATATCGATTGTTTTTTTTAAACCAGAGTTGGATACATCCAACTGTCATCAGTGTAAACTTTGAAGACTTTGGATACTGCTGTCCTGATTGTTTTTCTGTTGTATACAGTTAGTTGATGGTTTGCCATGTGTTGAAATGTTGATTAATGGATTCAGACAACCAAAAGTTTGGAAGAGGTATATGCATAAATTGGATTTTCGTTACATGTCCTGTTAATATCATAAAAAACAATCCGTCCCATGGCCACTATAGATAATATTGATATAGGGTCTGTGGGAGGGCTTTGATATGCATATCTTCTTGCTGTTGATAGTTTTCTGGCATGTACAACTAGAGCTGGTAAACAATAACACAATCTTAAAAACAACACAAACACACGAAATTAATGGATTTATCACATTTATGTAAGTGGGTCGACACTAACCCGACACAAGATTTAATTTGGTCGGTTTTGGGTTGAGCTGTCTAAAGACGAAACCAACACGATAACCTATTTATTTAAGTAACCTTATATTTGTTAATCTTCCAGTTATCGAAATATATTTACACTTTTTAGACATTGACATGATACGAAAACACGACACAAGTCTTAACACAAAATTAACGGGTTTGGGTAGAGGCTTGATGACCCATTTATGTAATTGGGTCAACACGAATGCGACAAAGATTTATTTGGTTGAAGGGTTCATGACCCGTTTACATATATGTACAACTAGCAAATGTGATGTGAGACATTTGTGACATTACTGTCTTGAAGTGTTTGCTTTGACTTCAAAACAATTTTAACCTTTGATTATCTCTCCTGGATATTTTTCAAATATTGTTACTTATTTCATGATATGAGTAAGAACATTTTGTAATTGTGAATTATCGGAGCTAACTAATTTGGTATCGCAAGTAGTTAAATCAATAAATTGGCAATGTGAAGGGTTGGCTTTCTAATGTCTTTCTGTTTCTGCTGAAGTTTTTTTTTGGTTTGTTTCTCTTCTTTATGTTATATCTACACCAGTGTTTTCTAGGGAAGGATCTAACAATGGATTTGATATATGTGATCCTTTCTTTCCTCTTGCTTATGTCCCACTTTGTTGGTTCAGGTCCCAGGGAGCTTACGGGTGCCGTTGATCTGATAACTCATTACAAGCTGTTACCGCATCATGAATTTTTCTGCAAAAAGTCTCTCCCTGTGTCAATCTCAGATACCCACTACCTTCACAACGTGGTTGGAGATACAGAAATCCGGAAAGGAGAAGGAATGCAGTTGGATCAGTTAATCCAAAATCCGTCTTATTCACAGGATGGAAAAACACGCATACGACCCTTTGATATGAACATTCTTAGTGAAGCCTTCCTAATAAGGGATACTACCCCTGTTGAGCTGCCTTCTGTAAGTATTTCCGTGATTTCTTGCTGCCCCTCCATCTTTTCCTTTCGCTCCTCTAAAAAGTAGGAAAATGCACAAGATGAAATCAGTAGTTTCTATTGTCTAGCTACTTGCACTGTTTTATATGACCAGCTTTTTCATGAAGAACTCTCTTTTGTATGTTATTTATTCTCACCTCACAAAGAAAAAGGTGAAAGACTTCTTTTGTGGGGGTAAATATAGCATTAACCTTTTCTGCTGTAAAAAGATCTAGTTTCTGGTTGTTTTTCAATGTTAAATAGAAAGACAAGTTTTTCTTTGAAGTTTGATCAGGAAGTGAGATTGATGCTATTTTCCTTAAATAGATTCGGGGGTTCATATCTTCTTTGTTGTCAAGGCTATGATTGAGTGGTTTTATTCTGTCTGCATACTGTTTTTCACAGACCTCTTTTCATTCTTCTTTAGGCAGAGAAGGGGATTCCAACAATTGCTGGAAAATCAAAAAGCGAGTCAAAGGACAAGGATAAAAAGCACAAAAAACATAAAGACAGAGACAAAGAGAAGGATAAAGACCACAAAAAGCACAAACATCGTCATAAAGATCGAAGTAAAGATAAGGAGAAGGACAAGGAAAAAAAGAAAGATAAGAGTGGGCATCAAGAGTCTGGTGGTGAACATTCAAAGAAGAATCATGATAAGGTTTGTACGAGCTTCGTTAATCTAATCTGGTATGTGAACTTGTGTGCTATGAGAATGGATTTCTCAGCTGGGTATTAGGAACTTGTAGTCGGCGTGAAACTGTGACATGTTGTTTGAAGATTGAGCTGGTTTTATCTATTATAAAAAACAGCATTTGTCACCGCCCAGCAGTGCTTTGCTCTCTCTTCTGGCCTCCTCTCAACCGGTCACCTTATACTGCTTTTGAGAGAGTTAAATTATTAATTCAATTCCGGAAAATCTTTTGCGTCTCAGTCTCTAATGATTATTATGGTGATACTCCGATATGGTACTCATCTGTTAAATTTTACGAGAGGGTTTTGTTGATATGTTTACTCAAGCAGTCAAGCTTGCTACTTTCGTTATCGCTTGAGAGTTTAGACTATTCACGTCTAATTATTTTTCTGTCGTGGTTACAGAAGAGGAAGCATGATGTTGATGAGGATGCCAACGATATTCATAAACACAAAAAGAGCAAGGTGAAATTAATAGTTTTGATACGAAACCTGTTCTTTCATATCATATTTCCTTCAATCTAAAGTTATTGTTTTTTGTATTTATTGTCACAGCATAAGAGCTCAAAAGGTGATGAGATGGGTGTGATTAAGGTTGCGGGGTGAGGCATTATACCTGTAGTTGTGTTGATATTATTTTTCTCAGATGTTGGGTATTTTCAAAGGGGATATCCATTTTCTACGTGCATCAGTTAAGGTATTCTCTTGTATTCAAGTTGTATATTGTGCTGAATCGATAAAATAGGATTTCCGCAAAAAAATTGGTGACTAAGTAAGCTGAGTGTTAGGAAAAGTAGCCCTTTCTTAGGTTTGTCAGCAATTAACTCATTGAGTAGATGATCTCGTGTATTACTGTGTAATTGTAATGGAGCTCAAGCCCAGATTAGTACTCCATAGGTAGTTATTTTTTATGATAGTAAATCATTTTTATGTATGTAATGCCATTTGATTAAACTTAAAACTCTAATCGCTCGAAAGGAGGTTAAATTTGGGATCGTAATTAATAAAAAATGGGTAATGAGTATTATTTGTAAAAGACGTGTCAAGTTGTCAACTGTAATTTTTATACACAGAACTGCCCCAGCACCATTTAAAATGATTGGATCGATGGGCATAATTTGGATTATTTCTTGTGACTGAAGACTTGACAAGTACAACTGAAGTCTAATTTTTTTCTTTTGAGGAGAAAAACTTTTGAAGTGTTAGTTTTGTCACTGTGTATGGGGGCTGTGGCCCGTGGGGGTAGATGGGATGTGTGTTGTGTTCCTCTAGAGACTGAATTTCAGGGATGATTTCCCCTTAGTCATGTCGTGTGTGGGTTTGTTCGTTCAAAATACTTGATGGTGTTATTGGTAGCCAATCTTGCATGATAATGTGCTCTTTTCTGTTGATATCTGTATGGTACGTTTTAGTGCTCAAAAGTAGATTTGACTATCATCATATACAAGTCTAAGGTATCCAACTTAGGTTCAAGGGATTAAACACGGTTAATACTTATTTAATAACTTTCACATTTATGGTTTAGACGAGTGTTGAAAATAACCTTAGATGGCAGAAATTGGTAACGTAACTAGCAGTATATCATTTTCTGTTTTTAGATTCTTTACTGCATCTGTCGGCCTTGCTATGTAAATAATATTCTGTCGACTTGCATGTACTGTATTACTCTTTTCTGTGTAGTTCTGCTAGATCTATGCAGTTACTGTAATCTTTATGACCATCTCTCTTTTGTCGCAGAATACTTGGTGAATCGAGATCCAGATATGGAATAGTTGATGTACGCTAGAAACTCGTGTCCCTTATAGTTGCTGTTAACCTTTGTTATTCTGATAAAAACTTATTATCCCACACTAGTGCATTATTGTAACATTTCTTTGTAGAGGTTCAAAGTCGAGCCTAGTTACTCTTTTTAGCTGTTTTTAGAGTCTTCTATTTTTGTAGTCGAACAGGTAAAAGTAGATTTTGCTTAGAATTTTGTGTATTCTAACCAATATCTTCAGGAATTAATGTTTACGTTTTTTTTTTTTTTGTAAAGTTCAATTAAATTGGCCGAAAATGACCTTGAGATAGGTAGGTTGTTTGTAAAGAAATTACTAGCCAATGTCATCTGATCAATTCTTAACCTTATCTCATCTGTAATTCGATCAGAGTATCGATTAATGGAATTGATGCATGTAATTCATGGGGCGGCTTTCTTTCTTTTTTGTCGCCGTTGAGTTATTATGTAAACATTGAAGGAAAACAGGTCAACTTTTGATAACATTCGCCAAGGGGCAACCAGTAAAAGGTGCCAATTCTCGGCAATCAAGTTCAATACGGTTTGGTCCTATGATTGTCAGTTGTCACAATGCACACGTTAGAAAAACCATTAAAAATAAGGGCTTTTCCGTTGCTCAATGTAAAATTAAACACCAAATCTATCTAAAAACTTCGTTTAAGTTAATTTATGCTTTGAAGGTATACAATACTGCAATCATTAAGAAAGTTCGTCCTTGAAACTTGGAGATAAATCTAACCCAATGTCATCGTCGTCTGTCTTTGCCGATACCTTACAGAATTACAGGATTCTAATGTGACTTGATCATTGATCATTGCACTGTAAGTAAACAAGTAGATGAGGCCTTAGGAAACTTCTTCAATGTGCTTTCTGCTAATGCCGGATCTACATAATACAAGCGAACATTTAAAACATCTGTGCTCTCGCATATAATCAATAATTCCTCTAAATCTGGTGCAAATTCGAGGAAAAAACGGACCAACTCTATTTCCTGCATCGTGCCATGGTATTTCTTGATGATGATTCTTTTTAGGTAAGGCTTGCAACAGTAACGACTGATTTTATTTTTTCTCGATAACCAGGGCTCAAACTCAGCAATCATTGTATGATAGTCAAAATCAGGATGAGGTGCGGTCCAGGGGACGATTCCCTGCAAAGATAACAGATGCAAAATATGATATACGCGTTATTTTACAACTCAAGAAATACCGAAGACAAGCGAATGCTTCACTCACCCCAGGGAATTCAAGTACTTCCAAGACGGGTAAACACCTAAGAAATTCAAACAAGACTGTATCGTCCCATTCACGGCGTGAATTAGTAGACTGTATCTTCAGATGTTTAAGATTATGAAAAGTGGGCAATTGATTCTTCAAGTCTTCATAATTCAACACCTTCATGCAAACATTAGCAAAGACACAATCACATAAACAAATAATATTGGGAAGAAAAAAGAATAATTCTTCCGTCTCAGTCATTTGTTAAATATTCCATTTTTGGGTGTCTCATTCATTTATTTACCTTTCTATATTAGGAGTGAAAAATCAAAAAATATACTCGGTAACTAATTAAGACACGGAAAGTAAGAGGTAAAGAGATCAACTAAACCTTTAAGCATGAGGGCGTCAAACTTAAATGTTGAACATTACACACAGCTTGCACAAGGTTAAGCAATTCCCGAAAACGCTCCTCAGAACTCCCCCAATCGTAATAAATATTGATTAAAGCTTGAACAGGAGCCTTCATGCCTGTGATAGAGTTGTGAAGAGCTAACATGTCCTCGTACTCAAAATACTGCAAATTAGGAGTATCAATATGCAAAAGTTCACACCGGTAATTAGACTTGAAATCGTTATTCATAAGAAGCACCAATTTCTGGAGTGATGGTGAAGATATAACCACCGATTTTCCATACTGCCACCGGCAATCAATACAAAGTTCTTGAAGTGAAGGACAGTTTGAAAGTAGCCTAACCACAAAGTCATCCTCGGGTATGATCATTGAACGGAGTTGGGAGTACTTTTAAGTTCGGTAACCTGAAGGATGGCATACTGAAAACTAGTTCAATATCAAGATTTGTGTCGAGTTTCAACACCTCCAATGTTTCACAAGTGAAAAGCGCAGAGGGAAACTTCCCGGGATTCCTCACAAGAATGCGCAGGTCAATCTCTCTAACACCACAACGGCTTAATGGAAAGCTTATCCATGCATTAAGCATTGTGGCTTCCAAATAGGGCAAATATTGTTCACCACGTCTTACCAACCAGCGATAAAAATGATCGGACCAAATCTTTAGGTCCCCACCAAATCCAAGTATAAACTTGCTAAGATAAGGAGATTGGGATTTCTGGAGTACGTTATTCACAAACCTCTTAAAAATTTGAAAACGCTCAACTAATTGGGGATTCCTATCACGATAAGATATAGGTGGATCATCAAAATTAAGGGTTGTCAAATACATAAAGGCGCTCCTCATCTTCTTAGACGAGAGACTCACAATAGCAGCATCCTTGGTCGGAAGTGATGAAAGTATTTGACAAATCAATTCATCCGGTAAACTACTTAACCGATCTGTACAACATTGTTTCAAGCTGAAATCCATATTTGTATGTCATGGATCACAAAATAGAAAAAAAAAATGTCTCATTGATTTAATGATCTCAATCAAATTTAAGAAACGTTTCATAATATGGAAGCATTAAAAAATAACGCAGCCATATTATTAATCCTTTGCTCGAAAATAACTAAATTAACATCATCTGTAATCTACACCACTAAATCATAAGTTAGGCTGGTTATAACAAAGGCGAGAAAATAACAAATAAAGAACTATAAAGAAAGAAACACACCGATTTACGTGGTTCACTAACGGCGTGTTAGCTATGTTTATAGGGCAGAAGGGAGAGAGTTTTATTGATTCTAGGGAGTTTTCAGATTACAGATTTAGAACGGAATGATATGACTGCTAGGAAGAGGCTTAGAGAGTTATATAATACTCCCTCCTATTCGGGGTTTTCTTCCCCTTTCATGTGCGCACGAGAATTAAGGGTGGGAGTATAATATTAATAAAGGATATGAGTGGGGTTTTGTGATTGGAGAGAGGTGTGAATAATTAGGATTAAATATTAATAAATGATATGGGTGGGGTTTGGTGATTGGAGAGAGGTAGAAATAATTAGGATTAAATATTAATAAAGAATATGGTGGGGTTTGGTGATTGGAGAGAGGTAAGAGTATAATATTAT
>JAOWBH010182201.1:3008-18631 GCA_028566215.1 Silene coronaria
AGCCAGGTTTATCTTATACTCCGCATGTGTGTTGGATTTACATATCTTTTTACATATTCTTGCTTATTTATGTTAATTTCTAGGATACAATGCAAGTGACACTGATTCGGAGGATATACAAGATGCGAGGAGATAAAATATACTCTGCTACTGGTGGATAGATTTATAAATTGTGAGTTTAGTTAACCTGTTTTTTTTATCTTATATCCTAGAAATGTACATTACAAATAGTCATTGGTCATGTTGGCACATTCTTATAGGGATGATAACATTAATTTTCTTCAGTCTGATGTGTGCTTGTCTGCCAGCGTATCGTTTTTTTTTTAATGGTGGATGAGGTCGGTGGGATGATATTAAGGTTAAGTAGGTGGTGATTAGTTGGGCTATAGCGTGCTGTGTTTTTAGGCAGATTGGTGGACAATTTAATCCTAGGAAACACGAGAGTCGAGCAGAATAGATAGAGCTTATAGTACTATAACCAAAGTGAAGTTTTTGTCGTGTGGAGATGGACAGTTCGCCCAGTTGTATTGCCTTTCGGGGCTACTTACAATTTAAAGCGTAAATTCTGGTTTGAGACAGCCACGAGTGCTTAAATATATCTGTTGCATGATAAATGGTGCACAAACAATTTGTACAGTACATGTCAGTTGTAAAGGCTTTGAGAGTTTGAGTGGTAGTATTCTAATACTTACGATACGAGTTTGAAACTTTTTAAAAAAAGTGATGTTCTTGAGCTAATCCCACTTATACCCCTCAACTATACGTCATGTGTGACCATTACATTAAAACTGTCAATATTGACGTTAAGTTACACATTAGTCTAGTTAAAATAGCTGACAAATATTTGTTTTCATCCCCTCCCACAAACATCATTTATTCCCTCCAAAATCATGTTATACAAACCCACTATATTTTCCTTATTTCATCTTCAACGTTCATCTTCTACATTTCTTCCGTACTACTTCATTTTCAACATTCATATGAATTGATTCCCTGCAAAAACAGCAATACACACAATTTAAAGTATACATCATCAATAAAAAGTGACAAAAATTTCACCCAAAAATAAGAGACAATGAACAGCCAAACAATTATTATGCAAACTTAGGATTCAATATAAGATATTCATTACAAATATGAAAAAGATTCAAACTTTACGATTACACAACAACATATGAACAAACTTAATTGATTTTTAACCGAATAAATTCATCAGGTAACCCAAAAATATATTGCAATCATGAACGATATCACATGAAATTGGGGAAAAAACGTAAAAGAAGAGATTACTTACATAATATGTCTGAAGATGAACAAGAATAGTAACGACGACTTGACAATTAATTTGGACAGATTGTTATATGATAGTATATGAAAATAGGTGAGAAGGAGAAAGAATGAAGGTGAAGGGATTTCAAAATTCTAAAGTAGAGTATGTTTGATTGTTTGAGTAAGGGTTGGACTTTGGAGCGTAAAATAAAGAATGATCTTTTAATTACCCAACTTGTGACTTAACGTCAATATTGACGGTGTAAGGTAATGGTCACACATGACGTATAATTAAATAGTTGAGGGGTACAATTAGGCTTTGTTGGAAAGTAGGGGTATAAGTGGGATTAACCCATACCTAAAGGCTACAGGTGAGAATATCCCAAAAAAAAACTACCCTCATTACCCCCTTTACACTATAAAAAAAAATCACAAACTTGATAACCAAGGATGGCTGGACTGCTGTTATGCACAAATTCTCACTTATGACGGGCACTATCCGTCACAAGCTTGTGACGGATAGCTGCCCTCTCACAATAAGGCAAGTGGGAGGACAAATGGGTGCTCCATTTCCCCCCACTTGTCCTCCCACTTGCCTTATTGTAGGAGGGACATTATCCGTCACAAGCTTGTGACGAATAGTGTCCGTCACAAGTAAGACGTTTTGTTAAAACATATCGGCAAATTAGTCGCATTTATTGTCAAAAATGAGAGGTAGATTACTTCAAAATCTATGGCCAACATCAATTCCCTTTTTAAGTATGAAAGGAATGCAAGGACATTTACTTGATCTCCACAATTATAATTGTGCTGGTTAATTAGTACAGCGTTTCCCTTTTTGTGACCATGGATACAGGATAGCATGTCTAATATCTTCATCATCCTCTAATACCGCTTATAACTATACAAGTTTGCTTAAGTCCCTCTCGGTCTTTCTCGACTCCACTCCTTTTACCTCAGTCTCCCATGTCATAAATGAAAATCTAACAGTTCGCTAGTAACATAGTGTGCCACTGGGTGGTACCGAATCTAATGGAACTACATGTACATTACTTATAAAATGCATATTTCCATATCAAAAACGTTAAATAGTTGTGGTACAGTCGTACAGTACAGCAGCTCTGAGGAGATGAGAATTCATAGCTATACCAGCCGAGCTGATGTTTTTTTGTAAAAGATGAACAAGGTCGTCATCCAAAAGCTGAGTTCCAAACAAATACGCAGTACATATCTGACAGAATCAAGTTACTGGTTACTAATGAATCTCCTACTCACATTGATTGATTAAGAAGGATCTATTTACGGCAAATTCCAGTTGGATCTGCATTCCTTATGATCCATGGATGCTCGAGGATCTTTTGGAGGGATAGCCGTTTTGAAGAGTCTTTTACCAAAAGCTGCAGAACACCATCATTAGATTACATTACACTACATGCTTAGAAACCCAGAAAGGTTATTGACATGTCCATGGGTTTTTAAGCCAAGTAGAGGACTTCAACAACATGACCCACTGGCTCAAGTGCTCAGGAAAATAGCTTGATTAGGGGTCTCTACGCATGACCCGTAATAGTATTACGTCAAAAATCATATCAAATGATTGTTACTCAACAGTGAGCAAATTGTTGTATCCTATCATGATCAAGAGCCAAAGATTAGTAAATCTTTTGAGGGACCGACGGATACTAAGCTGTAAAATTAACCTTACCCGAGTGATCAGATTCTTCGCATCTGATGAAATTTCTGGTGCAGATGGGAAGTTCAAATCAATCATCCTAATCCTGCACAACCATACCGTACTTTCATGTTATGAACCAGCCTATTAGCCTATCTCTAGTCCATAATAGTATCCTTTGAACTTGGTCTTACGACTCTTACCTTCTGAAAGTATCACGTTGGCTTTCAGCCTCAAATGGAGGGACTCCATACAAGAACTCGTAACAGAGAACTCCTAGAGTCCAGTTGTCGACTGCATAATCATGGGCTATGTTCTCAACCATTTCTGGAGCCAAATAGTCAAGAGTCCCACACATAGTGCGCCTCTTGTCCCTCGACTGAACCGACCAACCAAAATCTGCAATCTTCAGACGACCCTATGAATGAATCAATAGATTAGTTAATTCTAGTCGTTTGTCACTCAGCTACCCATATGACAAAATCTGCGTAATAATAGATTTGTTTTAACTTTAATCAACACTCACATTCAAAAAAACATGTTAAGGGTTTTCGTTAGAATTCCTTTAGAAACCCATCAAGATGATTACATTGAGTTTACTGACAATTTCATTCACAAATCACAAGCAAGTAGTTCCTATGTCAATCAACAATAAAGTAATTCCTCTTTTACACAAGGTTGTTTCATAGTTCAAACATTTTTTTGGATTGCTCCATTGAGTTATTTTCTCCATTTTTAGCAAACAATGGATTGTAAGCAAGTGGCCTTTTTCCATCTACTTGGACCTTCCCTCTCCCCCTAGATGTTTGCAAGACCAAAATTTAGTGTCCAATGGAGTAGAGAGGGTATAAGATGGATAGTCGATTAACATAGTCCTCAAGCAAAGAGAAAATCAAATCTAATTCAACAGGTTGGTTTGTAAGCACCTCATGATCAAGCAACAAATTCTCAGGCTTGATGTCCCTGTGAATGACATTCTTGCCATGGCAGTAGGCCAGCGCCTCCGTAAGACTAGCAATATACTGCGCCCACCAAAAACAGCAAACAGAAGTTTGAAATTAGTGATCTCAAATCAACAAATTTGATTAAAGAGACCCACTGTAAGAAATGCACAATCATATAGCAATTCAAGAACAATAAACAGCTTCCTGGAACCGTTAGGCCTAGCTTGGCCCCGGTTATCCCATTCCCGGCACTGCATTTGGATAATAACTCAGAAAAGAACTACTCCAAGAATTATACAGGAAACTGTACATGCCACGCCTATCTAGTGAAAGCTGTGAAACTCACTTCGTTCACTTTCCCTTCCTCTTAACATGCTGGTTTATAAAAGCAAAGTACCTAAGTTATCATTTCATAATTTAAATAGCCACTCTCAACCACTTCATATACAACACCTACGACAATGGACAGTAGCTCGATTGTATTGTTCATGTATCAAAATTTATACTTCCATAACTCATTTCATAGTTTAAATAGGTCGTCAACAAGCCTCATTTACAACACTTAAAATTGTAGCTCTGTCATATTGTTCAAGTTTCAAAATTTATTACTGACCTGAATCACCTGATAGTTCAAAAACCACGAATCTGATCAACAATAATGTTGACAGGAAAACAGTTTGAATGCAAAAGCATCAAAGTTATCATACTGAGCTTCTTCAATCAGATTAGCATTTTAGAGTATACTTTCTAGCACTGATTTGCAGATGTTTTGCTTTATTACTACAACAAACTGTCAAAGTTAAGCAAGGTTACGCAGAGCGCAACAAATTACAGCATGCAGTAAATTTCCTCAATGTATAGCAAATAATTTTCTAGACAGCAAATTTAAACAAGACAACAACAACAACGTAACATCAAAAATTTTATCCTGAACTTATTTATTCACATAGCGATTACATTATCTGGTACTAGTTATAACTTATTTTACCTTAGGTCCTAACTTCTACAACAATACGCAGCCAAAGTTCAACAAAAAAATCAAGCGCCGTGTAGCAAACATCAGTAAATTAACTACAACAATGACATCAAAATCATCAAACTGAGCTTCTTAATCAGCATTCACAAATAAATACGCTTATTTTCACTTCATATTTCAAGATTTATCCATAACCAACAAAAAGTATACCGTTGCAGCCTGCTTTTCCGGAAGAAAACCGGAACGACGAAGCTCCTTATATAGCTCACCACCGAAAGCATACTCAAGAATCAAAAAAATCCTATCAGCATCATGAAACCAACCGAAAAGACGAAGAACATTGGGATGGCGTAAACTCATTTGAATCTCCATTTCTCTCCTCATCTGATGATGTAGCTTGTACTTCTCAATCTGTTCCTTGAAAATCACCTTGATCGCTACTATATATTTACTCTGCGCTATCAATCAATCAATCAATTAATTACAAAAAAAAACAAATAATTAAGAACCATAATTAGAAAAATGAAGAGTAGTAATATGAGAATTAATTCTATTATCGAACCTTGATTTCGCGGGCGAGGTAAACTCGGCCAAATTTTCCCTTGCCTAAAGGTTTACCGATCTCGAAATCGGCGAGGGACCAATTGCGTTTGATGCTAGGGTTTGGAGGAAATTGGGGCTTCTGCGGTTGTTGATTTAGCGGTTTAGGGGGTTTGTGAAGTGGTTTAGAGATGTGAGGCGCCATTTTTAGTGTGAATATGGGAGATTTGAGTAAAAATGTACTAGTTTTTTGGTTTTCTGAAAGAGATTTGACTTTTGAGTATGTATGAACTATGAAGTGAAAGAGAGAAAATGGGAAAATGGAATGGATGGAGGGAAGTTTTTGAGTTTGAAATTATAAGAAGACAAAAACATCTACGGCTACGAGGAGTGGAGTGGTGGAAATCGGGTCAACCATAGAGATCCTAAGACCACCCCCAAGCAAGGTCATAAACTAGGTCATGAGGGGGGTGGGTCACCTTAATCATCAATTAACAAAAAAATTAACATGACCCAATATGAGAAAGGGTCATGGGATGACCTCTGTTGATTTTTGTGACCCTCCTTGTGACCCAACATGTGTCTATCATATGTTGGTTGGACACAATAAAAGAGGTAGAAAAAAAAAATGCTGCAGTTTGATGGGAAAAAAAGTGACAGCAACGAAGTGGAAAAGAGTAGACTTGTAGCTTGTAGCTTGATTGTAGCTTCATTTCTCCAACTTCCCATTAAATTTGCATATTCATTTTTCCTGCCAAAGGTAGAAGAAATTAAATGAGAGATATATATTTTAATTTAAAAAAAAAAAAATTGAACATAAATGCTCTCAGCTAAAATTTTTAAAGTCTATAAAAGGAACTCAATATTGACATAATTCAAGTAACTTATCTTTTTTTTCCTACTAATATATTCATACTAATATATAATTCACTATATGGATTTAAATAATTTCGATTTTTCAATTTACGATATTAATGAAAACCCATCACAAGAGGATCCAAATATCGATTTAAATCGAACTAATCAATATAATTATACCTCTAGTTTTACGGAATTACTTTCGGGTACCCAACATTCTCAAAATATTGATGTTTTTGACAATCCCATGTCGTTGTCTCAACTCCCGACTCAAGAATTTTTAAAGCAAACCCCGCTTTATTGTGCCACTAAAAAAAATAAACCTTCATCTTCAAAAAAAACTCAATCCAACACAAAAAAAAGTGAAAGTGGAGCGAAAAAATGGAACGAAAAGGAAGATTTTGCTCTTATGTCCGCTTGGTGTATATCTAGCACCGATTCAATAGTCGGGAAAAATCAAAACAATATAACAAGATGGAATAATGTATACAAGTTGTATGAACAAACTCGATTAGAAAAACAAAATCACACTGAAGTAGGCATTCGGAGCGTTGACGCTATGAAAAATCGTTGGAAACGACTCAATTTTCTTGTCAACAAATGGGTTGGTTGCTATGGCCAAGTCCTTAAACGACCACCTAGAAGCGGGACTAACATAGAAGACGACATTGAGGAGGCTCAAAAATTGTTTCGCAATGTCAACAAAGGTAATGATTTTGTTGATTTCAATGTTTACAATACTATTATGAGTAAACACGAAAAATGGCGTTTACAAAGTAGTGACTTCGGTGTAAGCGGTGAAGTAAGTGGTTCAGGTTCTAAAAGATCAAGGTCGGATATGGACTCTAGCCCTTGTAGTGTTAACATTCCCACCCCTTCCAATGTTAATGTCGACACACCAACTAGTGCAAATGATGTTCAAGACATTAACAATCGTCCCGTGGGACGAGAGGCAGCAAAGAAACGCAAGGGTAAAGCAACTACAGATTCTATGTTTAATGAAGAAGATGTTGCGCGACTTGATGGAGTAAGGATCGCTACGGAAGCACAAGTTGGACTACGACAAAAACGAATAGAGGCAGATTTAAAAATTGAAGAAATGAGAGTTCTAAACACAAAGACAAAGCTAGAGATGAAGATTTTGAACACATTGCTAGCTAAACAGCAATTAATTCCAGAAGATGAAGAAATGAAGAAGAAACTCGTTAAAAAATACATGTCCGATCTTTAGCAAAATTTTATTCTAGAATCGCTAAAAATAGTACAATGTAGTGAGAAAATTAAAATCGTAGTGAACCTAATTATTAATATTGTTTTTAATCTTTTTATATTAACAATTTGTGTCAAAAAATTAAAATCGTAGTGAGAAAATTAAAATCTCAACCGATTCAAATCAAATCAAATTCGGATTAAAGTAACAACCAACTGAAAGCTTATGTATCAACAATTAAAAATTAAAATTAGATCATTTAAAATCACAGCAATAAATCGTTTTATAACCGTCTTATATCCACAACAACAAATCACAGCAACAACTAACAATTAATCTCATGACTTTGTTGATTCAATAAACATCAAACACAAACATTACGAATGGGTATACCGGAAAAATAACATCGTCACAACATTAAAAATAACGATTTAAAAATAATACGATTAAAAATAACATAATAGCAGAGTTCAAAGAAGATAATCCGACTTCAGTTAGTGATGATTTGTATGAATATCGTCGTCGTAGAAGATCGACTCAAGAAAGATTCGTAGAAATTCATGGTGAGATTCGTGATCGTGCCACTCATATCGCTCTGAAAAATGATCTCATTGATCATATTTAGCAAAACTTCCGTAACTAGAGTTAGTTTTGAATATATTTTATTATTGCGTAGTATTTTAGCTCATAATATTTATTTTCATGTTTTTTTAATCTTATGTATGCAGTATTTTTATATGTTGAGTCATGTTTTCAATTAACTTTAATTATTGTCAATGAAATCGCCTTTCAATTTTTTAATTTTTAACGGTGTTGTTTTAATTATTTTTTTTCCTAATGTACGAGACAAAATATTACAATACTTATCATACTGGAGTAGTTGCTATTAGGGTTGTGCATCGGTCCGGACCGGACCGGAATCCCAAAAATTGATGGACCGGAAACCGGACCGGAATTAAATATTCCGGCCTGGGACCGGACCGGAATAATTCCGGCCCAAAACCGTACCGGACCGGTTGGACCGGAATTATTTTTAAATACCCAATTCCGGTCGAAAAATCCAATTCCGGTCCAAAAATCGGACCGGTTGGACCGGATTACAATTACCTTTTTAAATAGTATTTTAAGAAAAATAGTAAAATAACAATAATTCCGGTTTTTACGGTCCAAGACCGGGCGGACCGGAAACCGGAAACATAAAAAAATGGTGGACCGGGGACCAGACCGAAATTTTTAATTCCGGTTTCGGTCCGGTAGATTCCGGTCCGGACCGGTCCATTTTTCTGGTCCGGACCGGATTTTGCACACCCCTAGTTGCTATTATATTAAGATATTTACAAAATTACAAATAAGCTTATTAATAATTTGTTTAGTAAATAGTAATTGACAAAATAAAAGAGTTATTTTGGTGGGGTAGAGAAGAGGGAAAATAGTTGGAAATGTTGGAAAGTGTTAAATAATTGGGTTGGTGACCTAGGTCGTGACCTTCTGTTTGGGTGGGTGAAAGTGGAT
Source organism: Silene coronaria (assembly GCA_028566215.1). NCBI lineage: Eukaryota > Viridiplantae > Streptophyta > Magnoliopsida > Caryophyllales > Caryophyllaceae > Silene > Silene coronaria. Next base: position 11,990 of record JAOWBH010182201.1, read on the forward strand.
CAAGATAAATAAGGTGAGATTAAAGATTAAAATGTTGGTGACCCAGTTAGCTTGACCTTCTGCTTGGGGATGATCTTAGTGTCTGGACTTGATAAAAACCCATATTGTCATATTGAAATGAAATAACCCAATGCAAAGGCCCATTAATCCGAAACAAAATTGACCAAAACCCCATCTAAAACCCTTTCTACTATTCTCCATCGCATCACTATTCTCAACACGTCTCACAAAATGGCGACTTTCGCAGCTGCTAGATCTGTCTTCCGAACCTCCTCCACCGCCTTCCGAACCTCCGTACCCAAGTTCGCTGCCGCACCCAAACCTAAATCCAACCCTTTCAACCTTCCGAAGCAAAGCCCTCTCTCTTCTCCTCGTATTTTCAGGTATATAATTTTATTCCATTATTTCAATTCATTAATTATGTAATGCATTACACATTTGATTTATAAAATACGTTCCGTTTTCAATACGTAAAAGAATTGGCAGTGGCGGAATTAGGGAGGGTTAGTAGGGATGCTCGCTACTAAATAGTGACATATTTGAATAAATTGGTTAGGATTTTGATTTTATGTAGTTCACCCTGATGTATTAATTCCCCGTTCCGATTATTTGTTTACCTTTAATTACGATTCTTGAAGTAAATAAATGATTAGGACGGAAGGAGGAGAGTTAAGTGTACAAGAAGGACCCGAACTATTTAGAAACATGGCGATAGGGACCCGAACTACAAATGTTAAATCATTACACTAATTCTCACTGACCTGTGTCTGATTCTAGTGCGTCTGTTATTCCCTGTGCACCAATTAGTGTCTTCGTCCCGATCAATTGTTTACTATTGGTTTTGGCACAAGACCAAGGAAGTGAGAGGATACCATTTGTGGTGGTGGTTAATGGATAACAAGTGGACCTTAATGGATGTGTATGATCAAATTACGCATTAAAAACTTTCCTTATATAGAAAGGTAAAGAAATGACCGAACACCCTAAAATGGAATAGGTAAACAAATGACCGGACATAGGGAGTATTATTTTACCTTTGATAAAAATACAAATGATTGAGATGAAGAAGTATTTTGTCATGCAACTCAAGCAAACTTAAGGTTATTGGTATTGCAACTCTTACGTCGTAATTTGTTTCATAAACATGAAACTGGGAGTTATATGTGAATCTGAAGGAGTATAAATGTGGCTTTTTTATGTGGGATGATTGTTGATGATCTTGAGATTAGGATTTTTAGGTTGAACTTTTGGAATCCGAGTTTTTTATTTGTCCTTTATGAGTACTCGATTTTGTAATTGTAATACAGAAAACCTAGATAGAAATAATTTTGTAAGGAATTTATGTGGTTTTTGTTGGATCAAAAGAGTAGATTAGCCTGCGGGAAATAGTTCACTAGAAATTAAACGGGGTGTAGCCACCCGTACTAAGTCATCATTGAAAATGGAACGTAGCTCAGCTGACGGAAAAGTAAGGTTGATGTAGGCGTTATCTTCTGTTACTCCTTAATTAGCTAGACACTCGCTAGCCTTATTAGCTTCACGGTAAATGTATTCCACTTTAACATTCCAAGAACCCTGTTGATTGAGATTTTTGCATCTAACGGTGAGTGGCTGGACGGCGTTACTCGTTTATGCCTTTGCATTAATATCGTTCACACACGTTTTGTTGTCCATATGATTGATGATGTGGTTTTTGGTGTTGATATGTATGCTATGCGTTAAACAACAAAAAGGTCACCAGTGGAGCTGAGCTGCTGTGTTGAATCATTGATGCCATATCACACTGCACCGGCCTCTGCATTGCTTACGTCGATGCTTTCCGTCTCTCCTCACTTGGGTTGGACTCTCGACGGTAAACTATTTGTCTCTTTTGCTTATTTTTTCTTTTGTTAACGAGTGTGTTAGTTCCCCTCTTCATATTATGCACGTATGTGTATAACGTTAGATATTGCTCAGTAATATACTGATTTGTGTTTTAAAGAAGATTATTTAGAATTAAGTAGTATAAGAGATTAGGAGTAACATGATAGGCTTTAGATGTGCTAACAATCTATGACGTGATTGAGATAAAGTGCTAAAATCATGACAGTAATGCATATGACTATATGAGTATGTCCTCCTCTGGAACATGAACGCTTTGCAAGTGATACACCGTCCAGCCTTTATCAATTCGATCTTTGCTGATAATCCCATGTAAATGCATTTGCCTCTAACTGTTTCTCTCCAGTCATGCTGTTTTAGTCAAGTGTGCCCCACGCCTAAACCTTAAGCCATTGAACATGACCATAAGAATCAAACTGCCATGTTCGACCTCTTAGAAAGCATATCCCTTAGAAATAGAGTTCTAGATAGGTGCTTAGTTCATTGACTCGTCTTATATCTTGATTAAGAGGTCGTGAGTGTACCACTTTTTTACTCCCTGTCTTCCTGCCATGTGGACTGGGACCCAATACCATTTTTGTTGTGAACTAAATATAGTTCATTCTTTAGTTTTCCAAATTCCTTTCTTGTTATGAGCAATCAATATTGGAATTTTGAGCCAATCCCAGGCTAATGCTTTTTTTTTTTTTTAGCGAAAAGATCATTTCATTAATTAAAAGTCATACGACATCTACAACATATGTCAAGTTCAATCGAATACAAATCGGTAAAAATCGAATAAAATAGTCAAAAAGTGGTACACTCTTATGAGCGAGGGTGTACACACCCTCTTGTGAAAGGCTGTAATCCCAGGCTAATGCTTTTGTGAATGTTTGAATATATTTTTTACTACTAAAGGATAGTTCGCTCTGTGATAAAATAGTCAAGTTGTCTTTTCTGCCAACTTTTTACAGCTTCAGAACTAGCATTCGAGTAATTCTGGGCAGTTGTGGTTCATAATGAGAGTTAATGGTTGGTTCATGACATTAGACAAAGGTTTTGAATGATAATTAGTGAATCCGGTGTAAATGATTTTGAGGCGTGCTTTTCTTAGACACATGCAAACTATTTTTTTTTTGCCTGTCACGACTCACGGCCGTAGTTTCAGGTTTATGGTTGATTACTTGAATCTTTGTTTTGTTTCCTCTCTGTTACTTTCTTTGCATGATTTTATTAAATTTTATTGCCACTGAGTTAGAACATAGTCACGAGTTAGGAATGAGATTTTTATAAATTAAAAAAAAAACCACTACGCACGGCATCCGTTATTTGACATCTAATAATAGTAAGTAACTCGCCACGTCATATGTATGTGTCTCTTGGATTTTTGAAAGGGGCTCTTTTTCAAGTAAGTATTTTCTATAAAAAAAACTCAGAAGGTTAATTAAGTCCTTCATTTAGGTTTGAATTATGTAGTTTTTCCTTCTCATTTCAAGTTGTTGCTCCTTTAGGTTGCCTCGTGTCATCCCCTGTATCTCTAAAAGAAATGTCCCTCTTTCACTCTTGTAGGGATAGACCGGACTAAATGAAGAGCAAGCTACCAAAGATGAGATAAACCCTGATATCACTTCTGTTGAAATTTGCGACTCTTGTTGCTGTACTGAGATAATAAGTAGTTGAGTCAAGTTTTGAATTTACAAAACTTAATGATTTGATTATGTTACTGCAAACCTCTTAATTAGTCAAACTTTTTTCAGATTTGAATTTACTAAAGATGCCTGCTCTTCGTCCCTTAAGAGAAAATGATTGTTTTATTAGAATTTGCCTTTTTCTGGATTAGTGTTTTGTAAGTCGAAGTTAAAGTACATTTGGCTCTGAAAATATATCATAGTTGGTCTTGTTCGAATGTTTTTTTTGTTATTATGGGCTTTCACCGACCGCATAAATGTAGCGAGGGTGTGTACATTTTCTTGTTCCGAAAGCCTGAACTACTGGCCATTCACCGGCAGTTACATGATTGCTGATTCTTATTTTCATGCAATATGATTTTAGAGACATACTAATACGTAAAATGCATTCAGATTGCAATGACGATGAATGATGAATGTCAAATGGTTGGGCAAAGCTAAATGTTTATGCGCTTTATTCATTGGGGAAATGCTACTAGTGATGGCCGTGCTTTTTTTTTGTCTTTTTATCATGTTAAGTTTCGTATTTAGATGAATGTTGATATTCTCGGGAAGTTTTAGAATCCTATTTATTTCAGCTGTTTATAACTCTATATTAATACTCAAACCCTTCATATTGGCCTGTGATGGTTCATGATAAATGTGTTTCTTTTATGTCAGATAATTTTATTACTTTTCTTCCTTCTCTTTCGTATATAAAAGCTTTAGAAAAAAAAAGAGAAAGAAAATGTTCTCGTATTATTGTATGTCTGAAATTTTGAAAAAAAAATCACATTACGATAGTACTAAATCAATTGGTTCTTGATGGATAGTGTCTTGAGAATTGAGATAGATATCTATATAAGAATGACTTTATATGCCGATGAAATGTGTGGTATTTGCAATGACTTTATATGCCAATGAAATTTGTGGTATTTGCCCTGCTTGCAAGAAATGCGCAGTTCATGTCATTAGTATATGGCTTTTGTTAGTGAAAATGAGGTGGTTGAGAGACATTCTTGTTGATTTTCAGATTCGTGAGGGTGAACGTTCGTGTCAGTGAGATTTAATCATGATGCTGCATTAGTTGGTGTAATATTTTATCTAAGGTTTCGCTGAGATATGATTTATGGTGCTAGATTAGTGGATATCATTCCTTTAAGGCTTTGAATCTTAGGATGATAGGTCTGTAGACTTTACTTCTCCCGGAAGGATAACCTTGCATACATGTTCGATATCACACTAGGAATAAGATAAGCTATGACAAGTGTTTCAACTAGACTAATCCAATTTACTTTGCCACTTCACATTTACAACGCATTCTGACACGACTTTTAACTCGTGACAAGGCACGACACTTTGACATGTCATATTAGGTTTAGTTTTGTTTTACCCTCGGGGCACTCATAGCTGAGTCGGAGTATGATATAACACATGTCCTGATGAATAGGAGCATGCTTTTTCATGAACCTCGTAATTATTCTTATGTTGGCAGGCCGTGATAACTGACAAAAACATTTCCATTACGAAATTTCTATATAAGTTGGGATTTCATTAGTTTTGGGAGAAGAGGAAGGATAGGAACAATAGGAGGAAACAATAGATCCCGTCATTTTTGTAGATTAAGAACTCAGATCTATATTATACTGAAATTGTTGTCATTCTTTGCGCTTATTTGATCCTCATCTCTTACTTAGGATATTGTTCTTAGAATGACTCGGGCTTTCCTCTTTTTAGGGCCATGATCACCTCCTTTGGCTTGCTCGGACGTTTTTCTTGTCAAACTGATTTGAGTCGCCGGTGTTAGCAATAGATGTTAATTTCCCTTATGAAATAATTTCTCTTTGAACCATGTAAGTTATGTCTTGTCTTCTTTTATTGTAGATGACTAAATGGATGATGTCTGTGTGGGGTTAACAAGGCATTGGCCATTTTTACTTTCGATTGTGAACTGGCCTTTGTATGGCAGCTGATTGAGGCACTTCCCTGTTGGTGTGATACATAAAGAACCGAGCTTCTACATTGTCATGCATTGATTTAGTTACATCCGGTTCATTTTAACCCGAGGATTTCATTTATGATATTTATAGAACATATATCTGCCGATAATATTGTGTTGGTATCAGTATGTGTTAGTATGTACTCAGGTCGTGGGCAGTAATCATTTACGATTATTGTCTCTTTTCGGGTTAATGATATAAAGTTGTTAGTTTCAACTACTAGTCATTTCGACTTACTTCTAATCTGGCCGTTTAATGGATACGCTTGCCTATGGTAAAACTTCTGGAGGGGGTTGGGGGTAGTTCTTTTTAGATTTCAGCTGGCCATGTCTTGTGAGATCTAGTAGTGTAATGCTTTAGCGCCGTGATTTATTTTTTGGCCATATCAAGCATAACCTACCGCCCATAACTTCTCTTTCACGGTAGATTTAGCTACCAGTGGTCGCTGTAGTTTCCATCCGCATAATTCTTCTTGCTCGGCTGCTCGCAAGTGTTGTTAGTTGTTACCTTCAATTTTGGAGGCCTAACTTTGTTGTGCACGAATAATCTGCAGATTTCTGATTAAGTGAATAGGTGAATTGACAAACCTGACTCGATTTGTACCTGATTCAGTGTGCATTGAGAGTTAGTAGTCAATTTTCCTAAAGAAGAGGAGTTGGAGTGGACCGGCCTTAATTCGAGAGATTTATCTTAATTAGTTGTTTTATTTTGCTTTATTTTCGTCATGGGAATTTTAATTACCAAGGATAATTATATGAATGTTACATGCTTGTTGTAATCAAAAATGCATATTGGTGTTATTGAAAAAAAAGGATTAAATTGGAGATAACTGAAATCTGGCGAATTGTTGATACATGTTTCTGTCTATGTACGTTGTCTAATCAAGGCCATGAGGTCGGAGGTCGGAGGTCGGATTTATCAAGATCACAAATTCTTACTTGTGACGGGAGGTATCTGTCTCTTGTAAGAGACGGATATCGTTTTCCCTCACAAAAAACCCATTTAGGGTGAGTGGAGAAGCACATGGGGGGTCCCTCTTTGTCCCTCCTTTGTCCCCTCTACCCATTTCCTCTCACAAACTACCCGTCACAAGATCCGACCCGTCACAAGCAAGA
>JAOWBH010182310.1:0-18630 GCA_028566215.1 Silene coronaria
GAACTGAACTGAACTGAACTGAATGGTGCTGAACTGAACTGAATAGAGCTGAACTGATCTGAAATTAAGTTCAAAAGAACAGGGCCTAACTATCTTACGATTCGTTGCCACGTCAACAAAAAGTTTGATGTTTTACGTAGATAAGACTTTCAATTGCATAACATTATGATGAGTAGAATTCTAAGGACTATGGGCTGAAGAGTGTTACTTTTAGGCCCATGGATAAGATTGGGCCGGACCCAATTCACTCTGACTAAGCCCAGCTATTTGCTGGTGTGTTGCCATTTTGATGATGTCCACAATTTATGTTTTTTATTAGATGTTCGAGAAAGTCTTTTGTGAAATCGATTTAATAAAATCACGATTAAATGACAGTTGTATCATAAACATTTCTTATTAGATATCGTTAATTATTTATAGTTTTACGTTAATCCTTGTGTTACACAGAAATCTACTTCGTATTATGTAATTCCTATATATAGAATTGTGAAATGATAAAGTAATTCCGAAGTATATTGCATTATACAATTCACGTTTTTTTATTAGATGTTCGATAAAGTCTTTTGTGAAATCGATTTACATGTAAAATCACGATTAAATGACTTTTATATCACAAACATTTCTTATCAGATATCGTTAATTATTTATAGTTTTACGTTAATACTTGTGTAAGACAAAAATCTACTCCGTATAATCTAATCCCTGTATATAGAATTGTGAAATAATAAAGTAATTCCGGAGTATATTGCATTATACAGTACATGCTAGGGCAGTCCTTTCAATTTACAAACATTGAAGATCCAACATTATATAATTTTGTTATAACGGTTTGTAATTTAAGTTGTCACAACGATTCATAATTACAGTACATACAGTTAAATTTAGGTAAAACGTACTTTAAATTGACTTAATTCTATTAAACTAATATATACCATATCTCGTATTCTTTTCTAATACAAATCATTCACATGTCCACTCTTTATTCCCTTCCAATTAATCTTGTTTATGACGGGTCGAATCTTGTGACGGGTAGTTTGTGAGAGGAAATGGGTAGAGGAGACAAATGAGGGACAAGGAGAAACTACCCATGTGTTTCTCCACTCACCCTAAATGGGTTTTTTGTGAGGGAAAACGGTATCCGTCTCTTACAAGAGACGGATACCTCCCGTCACAACTCAAGTAAGAATTTGTTTATTCCCAAAGGCATGCATATATTTGTGGACTTTCAATTCGATAAACTATCGATGATAAATATATTTACGGTTTTTCTAACGTGTAACCTAAAGTCACACATTAAGAAACAATTATGTGTGACTTTAGGGAATACGTTAGAAAATCCGATAAATTTAGGCTTTGTTTGGTAAATTAGATGAAAAGGTAGCTGAAAACTAAAAAACTAACTGAAACTTGAAAAGGTAACTGAAAAATAGCAACTGATAAGGTAACTAATTATGAAAAAAATGTTTGGCAAACTAGCTGAAAATGTAGCTATTTTTTAGTAAAATGACGTAAAAAGATATGATAAGTATTTAATATTATAGATTAAAGCAGTAAAAAATGGAAAATAATTTATTTTAGGTACCTGATTTCTCAATTGCTACCCCATGTAGCATTTCATTTCAGGTACCTTACACTTACAAAAAAATCAGGTAGCTGAAATTTTGATCAAATAAGGTACTTTGGTCAAAGTGTCATGTCAAACTGAGCCGTATACTTATTTATTATTTTGTGAAAGAAAAGAGAATAAAGTGTAAAATGATAAGATCGGTAACAATCCTTCTACACTCAATTAAAAACATTATCCTCCAAAAAATGAACCACCTATTTTTGACAAGAAACCCCAATTATTATTATTATTATTACAGTATTATATTTTTTTTTTGAAACCTAAGATTTAACAATTAGTCTTGCTTGTGACGGGTTGGGTTTGAAGACGAGTAATTTGTGAGAGAAAATGGGTAGAGGGACAAAGAGGGACCCCCCATGTGCTTCTCCACTCACCCTAAATGAATTCTTTGTGAGGAAAACGGTATCCGTCACTAACTTGTGACGGATACCTCCCGTCACAAGTGAGATTTTGGGAAGATTTAATGGTTTTATGTTATCTCCTACAAACTCCAAATGTTTTGGAACAACAAACATGTGCTTTAGCAATAGTCAACTCTTCAAAACTTGAAGATAACTTAATCACAATAACACATAACAACCGTCCATTTAATATACATGGACACTCAAGATTCACTTGACTCTTATCATAAAATCCACAACTTTCCACATTGCATCCAACCTCCTTAAGTAAAACATTAAATCATTATTTTACTTACTTTATTTACATTATTTTTCACATAATTTATATTTTTATCTTATCCTCCTTATAATTCACGAGAAGTTTTACATTTGCTTTAAATACGGTTTTTTAAGTTTAAGATTTCACTTACAAATAAGTTAGCTGATCGAGTTCGCTTCAGGTCAATTTTGGATTGATACGACGCACGAGCTCGGTTTAACGGGCTTAGACAAGGTCATTTTAAGTCTTGCTAAACTATTATCAAGTTATTTATGCTTAATAAATTAATAATTACCAGTATGTAAACATTTGTCTTGGATTATATAGGGTCGAGTCAATTCGTGCGTCGGGTCGAATCTTTCGAACATGTCAACCTTTTGGATTATATAGGCTCAAGTCAATTCAGGTCTCGGGTCGGATCTTTCGAGCAGGTCAACTAATGAACCGGTCAACCTTATGCTATGTACCAACAAAAATAAAAAGTTACCTAAAAAAGGAAAGGAATTTTTTTTTGAAATTACGGGAAAAAGAAATGTAAAAAACTAATGAATTAGAAAAGAATATTAACTTAATTTATATTTTACATTATTATTTCTTACTTACCTTGTTTTTAATTTTCATATGATATTTTTTTTATTCCTCCCATTTTTTAATGATTAGAACAAATATTTACTTACTTTATTTACATTTATCTTATATTATTATTTTACCATATATTCTTTCCCTATTTAATTAAAATAAAGTGCATTAATTTCTATGTACATTATTTACATTAATATTTTCACAATTTTTTTTTAATTTTATTTAATATCTTTACAATTTTATCTTTTAATTATTTTTATTTATTATTTTATTAATTAAAAAGAGGAAGAGGCACGGTGTTCGGATCAATTGCCTCATCAATCACGTAGTCGAGTAAATTCCCTTTTCCTTAGGCCTTTTTTTGCAATTTCCCACCTTTCTTTTTCACAAACCCTAATTTTTCCCCTCTTTCTCTCTCTTCAACGCCTCCCTTTCTCTCTCCATTTCTGCCTAATTCTTCACTTACCCTTTTTTCTACTACTCTTTCCGACTTGATTCGATCTTTAAACCCTAAGGTACGTTAATCAAGATTTCATATTTCATCAATCTAAAGTTTCTTCATGTTTTCCCCCTTTTTTTGAATTCATAATCTTTGATTCTGTAAAAATCACGCAAATCGAGTTTAAAAGTCAAGAATTTTGTTGGGTATTTGTTGAAATTTTGATCTGGGTTTGTTTGATTTGATTTTGAATCAGGGTTTTTAGCAGATCTGAGATTTGGGGATTTTTCTGATTTTTCTAGGGTTTGTTGTTGTGTAATCTGTGTTGAATGATTAGGGTTGTTGGATTTGTGTGTAGTTCCAAAACCCTAATTTTAAAATTGGAATCTTTGGTGATTTTCTGAAGAATCTAGGGTTTTGAAGGGAATTTAATTAATTTAGGCTTTTGGATAAGAAAAAGGGGGTTACCTTTATGGCTCCTGGTACATCAGGAGCTGAGGAGCTGCCTAGGGTGAAGCATAAATGGAGTGAAAATAGTAAAGTTTATACTCGAAAGATTCATAGAAATCCCAAAAATATTAACCCAAATAATTGGGTAATTGAGAAGTGTCAAGGTGAAACTAGTAAGGTGACCGCTGTCGAAAGTAATGGTGGTGAACCGGAACGTGTCGTTAATGGGACGATAAATGTCGAATGTGAAAAGAATAATGATAAGAAGCATGAGGGTATTGTTGAGGAGGTGCCTATTGATGTGAATAGCATTAAAGACGTCCCCTTGACAGCGACTGATAACGCTGGAACGAATGTTGAGCGTCTCGTTGAGGAGGTGCCTGATGGTGGTGTTGGAACGACCGTTGAGCGTGTTGTAGAGGAGGTGCCTGCCCGTGAGGAGATTATTAAGGATGTCCCCTTGACGACAGAGAACATTGTGGAGACGAATTATGAGAGTATTGTTGAGGAGGTTCCTGATGTGCCTGTCAGTGAGAATGTCATTAAGGAGGTACCTGAAAATGGAATGAGGATAGAGGAGGTCTCCAATGATGTGAAAGTCACTGAGAAGCTGCCGAACATTGATACTGATATTGAGGAGGTGCATAATTGCGAGACCAGTGTTCAGGAGGTGGGGCCCCACGATGAGAATAATTTCGAGGAGGGGCCCCACAATGAAAATAATATTGAGGAGGAGGAGCCAGAGCAAGTGGGGGTGCCAGAGAAGACCTATTCACCAAAGATAGTTAATGAAGAGGCAAGGTCGTCGCAACCCCAGCAAAGTCAATTCCGTGGAGAGGCAGCGAAGTTGTCTGATGATTCATCAAACCAAAATCGTGTTGAGGAAGCAGTACCCAACGGGCATGATGATCATGAGGGAAATTTCGAAAATGGAGTTGTGAGAGAAGAGACTCAAGAGAGACCAATGGTTACTCAAGTAGATGATAGGTTGAATATTAGTGTGTCAGCAGCTAAATCAAGGGACGAGGTTAGAGATTTGAAGAGGAAGTTGGAAGGCGAGCTTGATCAAGTTCGGAAAATGGCAAGAAAGCTTGAAGCTAAAGAGACTCAGCTTAATAATGTTGGTTTTGATGGTGGTATGTTTCATGAGGCTCCTTCTGTTGGGAGGTTGCATTTTCCGGTCAATGGTGGGTCGAATAATAATGGTATTAGTAATGTGAGAGGGGCTATGGAAGTGGGTTCTGTTAGTTTTGGTCACCCGAGGCCCTTCGGGGACCTATCGGTTGCTGTGACGAGTAACAGTTATCATGGGGCTGGTGAAATGTCTCATGAGAAAGAAAAGAGGACACCCAAGGCGAACCAGTTCTATAGAAATTCCGACTTTTTGTTGGGTAAGGAGAAGCTTCCCCCAGCTGATAACAATAGGAAGGCAAAGTCAAGTGGAGGCAGTAGGAGACATGGGGGCGGTGGCGGGGGCGGAGAATTCGATACGGGATTGGGATTTGATAAGAAGTTTCATAAGAAATGCAATGAATTGCTTCAGAAGCTTAGAAACCATAAACATGGATGGGTGTTTAATCAGCCTGTTGATGTGAATAGGCTTGGTCTTCATGATTATTTCGACATAATTCAGCATCCCATGGATCTGGGTACGGTGAAAACAAGGCTGACGAACAATTGGTACAAGACTCCTAGGGAGTTTGCGGAAGACGTGAGACTTACGTTTCGTAATGCCATGACTTATAACCCAGAGGGTCAGGATGTTCATATCATGGCTAAAGAACTCCTTAGGATATTTCAAGAGAAGTGGCCTGCCATCGAGGCGGATTATGACCGTAGGATGAGGTATGAAATGTTTCGTGATTTGGGGACACCCACACCAACTTCAAGGAAACAATCATATGGCCCAATACGGATGCCGTTACCTCCACCTCCAATTCTTCATCCTCCTCCCTTCCATGATTCCAGAAACCTTGAAAGGTCTAAATCGATGCCTGTCAGACCCGAGCCAAGGCCTAAGCCTACTCCTCCAGTAAGGACACCGGCTCCAAAGAAACCGAAGGCCAAAGATCCCCACAAAAGGGATATGACCTTTGATGAGAAGCAAAAGCTTAGCACTAATCTCCAGTGCTTGCCGTCCGAAAAACTCGATGTCATTGTTCAGATCATTAAGAAGAGGAGTTCAGCTCTCTCGCAGCATGATGATGAGATTGAAGTAGACATAGATAGTGTTGATACTGAGACACTTTGGGAGTTAGATAGGTTTGTAACCAACTACAAGAAGAGTCTTAGTAAGCATAAGAGAAAAGCTGAGATTGCTATGCAAGCTAGAGCTGCAGCTGCCCAAGCTATCCCTGAAACGGTCAGCTTTCGATTTTGAAATTTCATTGCTCATTTTCATTGTTCTTTTTTTTTTTTTTTGTTTATTGAGTTGTATTTGTGTTAATTGCAGGCACCACCGGCTCCTGCAAACGTGGAAGCACCTAGGGAGGAGAAAGCAGGTAATTGCACTGAAACTAAATTCCGTAGTGAGTATTGTCATCTCCTGTTGAGACTGGTGTATGCATAGGAACTAGGAAGCCATGAACCGTATTATAAGAGGAATATAATAGTTATATTTGTATTAGTTTTATGCATACCCTGTGTTATTATATGAATTATTTTGAGTCATTTTTCTACGTGTTTTTTAGCAACGTTATTTCTTCTTTAATTAATTGTTTTTTCATATATTGTCCTAGATGAAGGAACTGTTCCCACATCACCTCATGTTCAGCAACCGAGGCATAGTGATAATGCTAGCGATTCAAGTAGCTCAAGCAGTTCAAGCAGTTCTGGTTCCTCTTCAAGCGGTAACTCCTCAACTATGTATAAAACTAGTATCCTTCTTAACGAGGGAGAGAAAGATCAATTAGTCTTGACTTTTATCGCGTTATGTTACAGATTCCGATAGCAGTAGCTCTTCTGATTCCGGGTCAGAGAATTAACATGGAATCTGAATGCTTCCTTTGAGAGTATAAGGTAGGCGAGAAAGCTTCAATTGCAACTCATCTTACTTGAGCTTGGTTTCCTTCTCTTCTTTGCTGTATAAAATATCTTTGTTACTGTCAGTGGCAGCAGACCTATAATCGATAGCGTGAGGTCAATTTTAGTGTAATCACTATATTTCTTTCTAGTATGGGGTCTAAAAGACGTAAAGTTTACAAAAAATTAACAATAAAAGATGTCAATTGTCCAAAAAACTGTAGTGTCTTGAGACGGTGAGACCCCACTACCTTAAAGGTAGGAAAGCGACAGGTTCCTGTCAATAATAGCAAATTACTTCAATGTTCTAAGGCCGCAAATGTACACAGCGTTACCCAAGTATGTTAGACACATTGATTGTTTCTAGAGCTGTTCATAGACCATTCCTGCTGAATGAGTGTAGGGGTAATGCTTTATCGAAAATTTACATAGTCCTGACCTGCTAACTAGTCCCGTATTTGTTCACGTCTAGTGGTTTCCATATCATGTCTCAACCTCAAGTAATTAAGTCATTCTAGGACATTAATTATAGTTTTGATAACTATATTCCTGTAATTCATAGCTCTTATTATGTTGTTGACCTGACGCGATCCTTATTCTTGCAGCGTTAGATAGGTAGAAGCAAATAGTATGGGCCGGATGTTGGATTGCTTGAATGATGATATTATGGCTTTGCTATTCCCGGCGATCTCAATGGCTCCTTAATACATAGATTTGTACCAGTCCTTTTTTCATTCACGGGTTTTATGATACTGTGTGGCAATTGTACACTTTTTGCCGGATGCTACTCAGATTTGTGCTGTGTAAGAATATGCATTAGGGAACCATGGAGTTACTTGTCCTGGCGTATATATAGGGTGCTCCAACTTCTGTAGGTGACGATAATGGCGTTTCTAAAAAATCGTCGAAGTAGGTTAGCTTTGTATAGTTTTTGCTTAGGTGAAACTTCTTAGATTTGTCCAAATATGCTTTTTCTGCTTGTATAACTACCATTAGAGATTCATCTTCCTTTGGGACTCTTGATTGATCAAATCCAAGTGAAAACCGATTGTGTGATTTTGTAACTTGTTTCGCTAATGTTTGAGTTTGCAACGCGGTGACTTGTTAACTAGCGGTGGTATTCATGACCACCTTTTCTAGCGGTGGTACTCGTGACCAAAGTTTCATGACCACCTTTTCGCATTGTTCAGAGGTCTCGTATGCAATTCAACTGACTAATAAGATCCGATATGATAAAGCGCATTGCTTTTCTATATAACCCGTTCATCCATCTTAGAAAGTTTTCGAGACTCCATATGTACAGCTGAAGCACGTTGATCAATCCTTCACCAGATTCTTGGATAAAACCATACAAGTTCGATGCAGATTTTATTATAAAAACTCAACAAAATTAGTGTTTTAATCCACTTTTATTGACATTTCCGACATAGCCGAAGCAAAGCAGCACATAACACTTGACAGCATCTCACTGTTCTGGTAAATGCAAAATAATCCAGGCAAAAATTGTTATGGTTCATAATGTTTGGGTGAACTGAAAACTTCCTGTTTTTACCCCTAAAAACTAAACTGAACTGAATCACAGCTTCATTCTTTTGCGTTCTTGACGAAGTCAATGCCCTTTTGGATGGATTCCTTGAGTTCAGGAAGGAGCTTTTCCAATGATTGCTTTTCAACGTCGGAAAGCGAACCAAGACCAAAGATTTCTTCCACGCCATTCTTCCCTAGCCTCACCTGTGGGCATCATCATGTTAAAAGAACGATAATCACAGATATATTGACAGATGTCGCCAAAGAAAACAGAAAAACACAGGAAAAACAAAGAATTGTACGAAGTTTGTTGGAAACTTCAGTGAGATTATATCATTATTCATGGTGGATTAAATAAATACATCATTGAGTCGTGAGTCGTGAGTCGTGAGTCGTGGCATGGAGAGTAGTCAAAGAAACAAATGTTAGATTGAGAGTAGTAAGTCACCTTTGATGCAAAGAAAGGAAGTTCAGTGATATCTGACTGCACATACGAGCACTCCACGACATCTGGGACACCATTGAGTCCCTTTAAGCAAGCATCGGCAAATACAGCTCCAGCAAAACTGCAAATAACCGATTGATAGTAAGTTCATCATCAAAATAAATGACAGAGAACAATTTAGTGTTAACAGCATGAACAAGAAAATCACAAAGGAAACGGGGTTTACAACACTCTTTGAACACAATCTGCTCTGTGGTAGTAATTAACTGCTAAACAGTAACAGGTACCATAACATAAGATAAAAATGAAGTCCGGACAAAATCTTGAATATGTCACCACTTACGCCATAGACAGTGTTGCAGAACCCTTCCCAGCCTTCGCATTGACAACTTCAGTTCCACCATTTTGTGTTCTATTAGAGAGTTCTGAAATTTCATATGGTGACAAATTGGCTTGTGGTGTCGCCTATAGAACACAATAATTGCATTTAATAAGGATTAATGATAGAGATGAAACTAGCACAATGAAATCCATGTCGATGAACTCGAAGATCTCAAGAAAAATTTAGTCAAGACTTCAAGTATTACCTGGGAGAACAATGGGAGAATTGTGATGCCAGCATGTCCTCCAACAACAGGAACAAGAACACCTGCAGGCGAGAAAATATTTACATCATAAATACTAGCCAAAAATGAGAAACGTAAATATGAACATTCGGTGATGAATGACATGTTTTAGCTGCAAATCTTTACCTTCGGGATGAATGCCAGCCTTCTCAGCATAGAAAGTCCTAGCTCTAAGAACATCCAAAGTGGTGACTCCAAACAGCCTCTTGGGATCATAAGTTCCTGCATTTTTGAATACTTCGGCGGCGATAGGTACTGTAGAGTTCACAGGATTGCTGATCATGTTGACTAGGGCCTGATTCACGACCATTTATATAGGGTTAGCAGCTATTATGAATTTGATTGTCATCAGAATGACGAGATGCATAATAGTTAAACTGAAGGGAGGTACTATGGAGAGTCGATTCCACTTACATTAGGACAATACTTGGCAATTCTTTCACAAAGACCCTTCACAATGCCGGCATTGATAGCAAATAGGTCATCACGTGTCATACCAGGCTTCCTGGGGACACCAGCTGGGATGATGACAACATCTGATCCTTCAAGTGCCTTGTCCAAATCCTCGTACTTATCGTATCCTACAACCTGTGGAAATTGCAAACCGTTATTAAAAAGTCCAACACTACAATCCAACAAAGAAAAGCAGCAGTAGAACACTGAAACTCACACACAAAAAACTCTCTTGGAACAAAATTACACCAACTCGAACATCAATTCCATATGAACAAACACGAGCAATACGAACCAAACCATTGTTCGCTAAAATAAGTGGATCTACACCAACATTCAAACAAACGAATAAAAAGAATGGAAACCTACTCATTACCCCAAAGATCAGAACTTTCCATTGTAAAACAAATTACCTAACTTACGAGTACTCTGTAAACCTACTAATTACCCCAAAGATCATAGCTTTATCACATAACACACGTAATTAGCCTAGAAACAGTTATCCAAAATCCACAAACAAAACCCATAGATCAAATTTTAGGGACAAAAATCACACACACAACTACAATTAAAAAAAACCCAGAGGAATCACATTGAACCCAAAGATCAGAACATATATCACAAAAAAAAAACACCCAACAGAGATTCAATTACCTAATGAAAACTCAAAAAATCATCCAAGACATTCGGAACAGAAATCCGCAAGTAAAACACAAAAATCAAACGTTTGTAACCTTCCACCCAAAACTCAAATTATTCAAAACAGCAACATGACTACATGAGTAATCACATTGAACCCAAATATCACAACTTTGTCACAAAAAAACTCCGAATTAATCACCAAAACATCCAACAGCAACAATTCAGAATCTAACACAATACAACTTCAAAATCCACAAACAAAACACAAAGATCAAATCTTTTTACCACAAATCAAACTAAAACTGCAATACTTTCTCCATCAGACTCACAGTCATTTGTTTACCTTTGATTAAAATACCCCTCACAAATAATATAAAAGGTAAACAAATGATCGGGACGGAGGGAGTAATTCTTACAAAAGAACAACACATAATCCAATCTAATAAAGCTTCAAAAACCACAAATAAAACCCAAAGATCAAATCTTTTTACCACAAATCACACCCAAAGGTCCAAAACTACAATGAAACAGAAAGATCAAGTCTTTTTTTACCACAAACCACACCCAAAACTGCGCTCAATCTCACCAACAACAATAAGAACATTACCCCAGTGCCTCAATGGCTCACGCAAATTGCGATGTGAGGGGAGATCGGATGTGCACAGCCTTACCCTTGTGTTAGTAACACCAAAAGGCTGTTTCCGAATGACCCAAGATGAAAATTGCGTCGAGAAGTGCACTAATTCTCACCCAATCCAATAAACCCACAATTGAAACACAAAGATCAAATCTTTTTACCACAAATCACACCCCAAAATGCAATAATCTAATAAAACTTCAAAACCCACACACAAAAACACAAGGATCAATTTCTTTTACCATATATCAAACAAAAACTACAATAATTCACAGAATCCAATCCAGTAAACATCAAAAACCAACAAATAAAACAAAAAAATCAATCTTTTTACCATCATTCATACCAAAAACTGCAATATCTCATAAAAAAATGAAGATCACACATTATAAAACACAAAGATCAAATCTTTTTACCATAAATCACACAAAAAAACTGCAATAATTCACAGAATGTAATCCAATAAACATCAAAAACCAACAGATCAAACACAAAGATCAAACCTTTTTACCATAAATCACACCAAAAACTGCAATATTTCATAAAAAAATCAAGATCATACATAATAAAACACAAAGATCAAATCTTTGTACCATAAATCACACAAAAACAACAATAATTCACAGAATGCAATCCAATAAACATCAAAACCCAACAAATAAAACACAAAAATCAAACCTCTTTACCATAAATCACACCAAAAACTGCAATATTTCATAAAAAAAAATCAAGATCAAACATAATAAAACACAAAGATCAAATCTTTTTACCATAAATCTTAAAAGAACTGCAATAATTCACAGAATGCAATCCAAAAAACATCAAAAACCAACAAATAAAACACAAAAATCAATCTTTTTACCATAAATCACACCAAAAACTGCAATATTTCATAAAAAAATGAAGATCATACATAATAAAACACAAAGATCAAATCTTTTTACCATAAATCTTACAAAAAACAGTAAAAAATTCAAAATCAACCTGAGCTCTGGTAGGAATATGGCTAACATCAGCAGCAACACCAGGAGTACCAGCAAGATCAAAAAGAGAAAGTGTAGAAACAAGAGGATTAGTCTTCATTAACAAAGATAAAGGTTGTCCAATACCACCAGCAGCACCCAAGATTGTTACTTTCCTTTCTGGGTTTGAACTTGACGAAAATGCCCTTGTTGATATGGGTGTTGTTGATCTGTATGAAGATTTCTTGAGGGCATTTTGGGCAGATCTGATCAATTGGGTCCTCATTTTTTTTGAAGAAGAAGATTGATGGAGGAGGCAGGAAAAGAGTGAGTGAATGAATGAATGAGATGTGAAGGGAGGTTAGTGTATTAAACAAGGGTTTGGGGTTGAGAATTGGATTTTATTTGATTTGATATTTTAATGGTGAGATGTGGAGGAGTGAAATTGTGTTTTGAGATGGCATCTACTCCTTTTTTTCACCATTAAAAAAATATTTACCGGTCTGGTCTGGATTGGATACATTTCGGTTTGGTGTATACGTCTGTGAAATATGGTGATCGGTTTGCGTGCCGGTCCAAGTTAAAATAAAAATTATGATTTTCACTTGTTAGTAATCTCGGGTCGGCGTATATTCACATTATTCGGTAAAAACTAGACCAAAAGGGTTTCAGTCGAGTCCAATTTCTATGTAGGGTGGTTCTTCAATCATTGGGTTCATCGGCGCGGTCTGGTCTGGTTACGGGATGTTGAACCTCCTAATTAGGGCGTGATATTGAGACGAGGTAGTTGGTCTGGTTTTGGACCGATGATCGAATGGTGATATCGAGAAGAGGTAGCTTGCGAACAGTTGGAGCTTGACTCTAATACCTAATGAGTCAAGCAGGGTTAAGGTTAGTTCGGCTCAAAAAACCTGCAAGCGACTAAAACATGAGTGATGTAGATAATACCTTACAACTTATTAATACAAACAAAAAAAATATTATAAATATATCATTTTTTTAATCATCTCAATACAAGTGTAAAAAATATTACACGCAGGCTCAAGCTAAGCTCGAAATCAGCTAGACATTGGGTAAACATAACGTATATAGTC
Source organism: Silene coronaria (assembly GCA_028566215.1). NCBI lineage: Eukaryota > Viridiplantae > Streptophyta > Magnoliopsida > Caryophyllales > Caryophyllaceae > Silene > Silene coronaria. Next base: position 13,166 of record JAOWBH010182310.1, read on the forward strand.
AATTCGTCTTACTCGTAAATGTCACAACTCACATGCTTGTGACCTCTTATAGCCCCCTCCCACTTGTCACACTCACTTTTTATGAGACGTTATAAGCTTATGACGGAATAGTGTCGTTACAAACGAAATTGATCTCTTTATTATGTTTTACAAGGACATTGCCTTTGTTTTTGAAGAGACACTAACTAAGCAACCTAAACTTTCACCAAACGTTGGTTGCATGGAATAATACTTTCAACAATGCTTAAATCTTAAGTTAATAAAATTGTGACATCTAACTTAACTCTAAAACCAACACCAAATCCTTCCCAAATTCATAAATTCATAACAAAAAATCCTTCACATATTCATATGATCATATATTCATATTCCTTCACTTCAAATCCCAAATTATCTTACAAAAACAACCATGCAACGATTTCGAAACCGTAAATTTAGGTCCATATTACCAATTGCATTGGCATCCTTGCTCATCCTAGGCACATCTAGGCTAGTTTTTGATAATTTGAAGAACAACAAGAGAATTAGTATTTTTCGATGGCGAAATTGGTTGGATGGGAGTAGATTTCATAGCTACATTGCTAATGTTTTTGATAATAATGAGGATGATAATAGTAATGATAATAATTATGAAGATATTGAAGATTGTAATGTATTTGAAGGGAAATGGGTTTTTGATAATGTGTCACACCCACTTTATAGTGAACAAAGTTGCCCTTATTTGGTTAAACAAGTTGCTTGTTTAAGGAATGGTAGACCAAATGATTTGTACCAATTTTGGAGATGGCAACCTAATGAATGCAATTTACCAAGGTATATAATTTAATTTGCATTTAAAAAATTGTGGAAAATCATTTCGAAATCTAGAGTTTTGACATTAGATAAATGCAGATGTCAGCTAGCTAACATAGCTGGTAAAGTCATGCATACGTTAATTAGCAAAGATGATAAGGGTGGTATTGAGCACCCGAGTTCAAATCCGTCAGCAATATATTTGTCCTTGTGAAACCCAATACACAAAAAAAAAAGAAAAGAAAAAACCATACTCCAATATGGTTATAATCGACCTTGTATAGTATGTGGCCATGCGGGGGTAAATAACCGAATTAATGGTGGTGTTATTGAAACTCAATATCACTGGGTGGGTGACGTTGTAAATATATATAATTACAATGTTTATTTATTTGTTAAATCTTTTCAGATTTAATGTAATAAAGTCTTTTTGAAATCTTAAGTTTTGACATCAGATAACTGCAAGATGCCAGCTAACATAGCTAACAAAATCATGTAGATGTCAACTAGCATAACTGATAAAATCATGAATGATGGTACTTAACAGTTAATACATAAGTATTGAATCTCATAAGCAGCATATATGCCCTTGTGACTCCCTTTACACAAAAGTAAACAATAATAATATCGAAACTCAATATCGTGATGTTATACATGTAATTATAATGGTTAATGGTAAAATCATATTTGTGCAAGATGTCAACTAACATAGCTAGTAAAATTATGTAGATGTCAACTAGCATAACTGGTAAAATCATGAATGATGATACTTAACACATGCGTATGAATCCCGTAAGCAGCATATCTGCCCTTATGGCTTCCTTTACACAAAAGTAAACAATAATGATACCGAAACTCAATATCTTGATGTTATACATGTAATTATAATGTTGATTGGTTATATGTTTTCAGATTTAATGCAATCAAGTTGTTAAAGATGCTAAAGAACAAAAGATTAATGTTTGTGGGAGATTCAATTCAAAGAACACAATTTGATTCAATGGTTTGTTTGTTACAATCTGCAATTCCTGAAGGACAAAAATCCTTGACCAAGGTTCCTTCCAAGAAGATCTTCTTTGCTAAGGTTCTCTTCTCATTTTATACATCATTTGATTACTAAGGTACATTCAACTATCAATTCGCCATGTTACCCCCGTCTTCACTACTAGGCTGAAACATCTTCGATTTTATAAATACATCATAAGATCTCTCATTATCAAGTTTATAAGAGTAAGCATAGATTAACGATTTTTTTAAATGTGTGCCCTTAATGTCTGTCATGAGATACTCATGAGAATACGGGTTTCTAATTGACATGTTAGAAAATCCATACATACATATTATATGAAACTAAGATGGTCCGAATTTTTTTAACGTTTATCCTTAATGACTGTCATGAGATAATCATGAGAATATTTTCACAAACGGGTTTTAATGTACCCGTTAGAAAATCCGATATACATATTATATGAAACTAAGATGGTTCGAAGTTTTTAATGTGTGCCCTTAATGACTTTCATGAGATAATCAGAAGAATATTTTCACAAACGGGTTTTAATGTACACGTTAGAAAATCCGATGTACATATTATATGAAACTAAGATGGTCCGAATTTTTTTAATGTGTGCCCTTAATGTCTTGTCATGAAACAATCATGAAAATATTTTCACAAATGGGTTTCAATGTACACGTTAGAAAAACCGATATACATAATATGAAACTAAGATGGTCCGATTTTTTTTAATGTGTGCCCTTAATAACTGTCATGAAACAATCCTGAAAATATTTTCACAAACGGGTTTCAATGTACACGTTAGAAAATCCGATATCTATACATATTATGAAAACTAAGATGTCCCCTGTGTTTAATCTGCAGGAATATAATGCAACAGTGGAATTCTACTGGGCACCTTTCATAGTAGAATCAAATTCAGATCACTCAACAAATCATACAGTTTATAAAAGACTGGTAAAACTTGATCAGATTGCTAATCACACCAAAAATTGGGAAGGAGTTGATGTTTTAGTGTTTGAAAGCTATGTTTGGTGGATGTTTAAGCCAATCATTAACGCGACGTGAGTCCTCAATTTCCTTACACGTAATTTTCATTATGAGTCATCTGAAAACAGTCTCTTGAAAACAGTCTCTTTATATCTTATATACAGAGTTTTTACTTAACGTTCTATAGAGTCTACTGTCGTTATGAAATTTCCATTATGAGTGATATCGTAATTCTGTATATAATTATAGGTATGAGATTCCTAATGATGTGAAAGAGTATAATGTTACTACAGCTTATAAAATGGCAATGAAAACATGGGCAAATTGGTTGGAATCTAGCATCAATCCTCAGTTCCAGAAAGTTTATTTCATGAGTTTGTCTCCTACACATTTGTGGTAAGATTTTCATCCCTTGGACTTAAAAATTTTAGTTGAGACGGTTTTACGATAAAGTTACTCAAATTGGTCACTAACAGTGGTGGAGCAAGAGGACTAACATTGTTTACGTCAGTCAAGTCATATACGAGACGCAATATTACTAATAATAGTGACTGAATGTATAAACTTGTCACCCGTTACATTTTCATATGAGACAGTCTCATGATAAGGGCATAAGGTTGCCATAAGACTGGCCAAGGTTTTTAGGGTCAAGGACCCGTAAATCTTGACCCGTGACCCGAAATGATCAGCAATTTTAGGTTCAAAACCCGACCCGACCCGTTCGACCCAATGGGTCAATGATAAATTAAGAATATTATTAAAATATGAATATTTTTATATTATATTTCAAATAATAAATATAAAAATTATTATTTTAATTTTTTATTAAAAATTTAATTTAAAAGTAAATTTTATATCATTAAATAATAAAATAATTATTAAAATAATGAATATAATAATATTAAATTTTAAAAAGTATGTTTTTCGGCTGAAAGATGGTAAAATAAAAGACGTTAAAAACTTTTCTCTGACCCGTATTTTGACCTTAACCCGACCTGTGACTCATATAACCCGACCCGTATTCGACCCGTCCTGTTTTTCGACCCGACCTGCTTGACAGGTCTAAATGAAACCGTTTCATTGTCATAAGAATTAATTATATGAAACCGTTTTACAGGAGCTCAGAATGGCGACCAGGAAGTAAAGGCAACTGCTATAGTGAAACGGACCCGATCCAAGGTCCATATTGGGGAATGGGTACAAATATGGAAATAATGAGGATAGTTCAAGAAACATTAGAGAATGTAAAAATAGAAGTGACATTGTTGAACATAACTCAATTATCAGATTACAGAAAAGATGCACATACATCAATTTATACTGAAAGAAAAGGTAAATTATTGACTAAAGAACAAAGAGCAGATCCTCTTAATTTTGCAGATTGCATTCACTGGTGTTTGCCTGGACTTCCTGATACTTGGAATGAAATTCTTTATGCACATTTGTTACAAGATCTCTTATAATATTTTGTACGATTGTATGCGGTTATTCTTATGTAAAGCGGTTTGATACAAATATAGTGTATAATGAATCTGTTAATATAAGAATTTGTAGATTTTTATGTTGCATATAAAACTTTTTTATGCTTAAGAATAATATTTGTTACGGTGTATTAGTAGACACGATATTTGGTTGTGTTACGATGTAAGTTATCAGAGCGAAGAACAACTCAAATCTTTGATTGTTGAACACTTGAATGGGAGATTGTGTCAAATGAGCTACAAGGATGATACAATATCGGGAATTGCAGGATTCAAACCATGGACTTCATTATAAACTATACCTCCTGTCCTCCTGCATAAACTAAGGCTAGATTTAGATCTCGTTCTGTTGGATTGAAACTCTTTAAACTAACCTGAACTAAAACCGAAACCCAATAGGTCTCCTAAGAGACCGTCTTTCGCTAAAATAATGAGAGACATAACATGGAAAATATAAATTAAATAATTCTCTCTCATCATCATGTGAGAGGTCTCTCAATATCGATTATTCTCTCTTAAGTTTTTGTGAAATCGAAATAAACGATAAAGTGCACTTAATTGTAACGAGTTGACATAAATTAAACCGACTTCGTAGGGTCTCGATAAAAATGAGCCGAACCTAAATTAAGCAATAAAAATCCAAAAAAACATAGCCTTACGAACCTTACTGAAGCTAATTACATAAATTCTCATTTACGATGGAACACTTTTCGTCACAAACTTATAATCTCTCACAATCTGCAAGTAGGAAAATATATGGGAGACCGGTTATGAGAGGTCACAAGGAAAACTTATTGAACAAATTCTCATTTGTGACGGCACTATTCGGTTACAATGTGACCTCTCACAAGGAGCAAGTTGAGGGCAAATGGGAGGGAGGCTGTGAGGGTCATAAGCTTACGAGGAGTTGTGACCGTCAGAAGCAAGACGGTAGGGCTGTAAATGAACTGAGCCGGCTCGACAAGCCCTCAGAATCGGCTCGGTCAAAGCTCGGCTTGTGCTCGGTCAAAACGAGCTCGAGATCGAGCCAAGCTTGGCTAAATACGAGCCGAGCCCGAGCTCAGCAAGGCTCGGCTCGAAAGCTCGTTTGGGCTCGTTTGTAATTTTTTTTGAATAAATTTTATACTTTTGTATTAATTTTATTTTCAATTATATGTTATTTGGCCATTTATAATTATATTATAATATAA
>JAOWBH010182421.1:0-18623 GCA_028566215.1 Silene coronaria
CGAATCAATCCTATGCATCTTGAGCTAGGACTTTCGAAGCTCCTCCGCCATAATCAGCACATCGGACTCTCTAGGGATGGTTTCCGGCTCAAATCCGCTCAATCGGACCGATTGTCTGCAAAATACAAACAACCAAGCAAAGTAGCCAAATATGGGAGAAATGGTAGTTTACACTATCCAAAATGGTACAGAAATGCGTGCAAATAGACCCGAAAAGTATATAAATTATGCACGCATCAACTAGTAACAACATGAGTGGATACCAACGAGCTCAGCCGAGCAATTCTTTCAGATCTCAGAGCATGGCTAGCAACTAGGTGTCGAATTTGTGGTGTAATCGGAATAATTCTAGCAGCGGAGGAGGATCATATCAGCGCCAAAATAATAACAATGGCAATCAGAGTTCGGCTGCAAAGTCGACTGCGTCAGCTAGTACAGTTCAGGGTGGCCCGAAGAGCAGGGGAAAATTATTCATGATGGATAAGTAGACGACACAAGACGATGTGCAAGTTGTCACCGTTACATTTCTGATTAATAATCGACCTACTTTTGTACTTTTAGATTCGGGAGCATCTCATTCCTTTGTGTCTAAGAGTCATGCGTCGAATTTGGGATTGAGAATATATGAGTCTTTTAGGGATGAAGTGTTTATACTGTCAGGTGAGGCAGTTAATTGTACTAAGTTGTTTAAGTCCGTGTCAATGATTGTGGGAGGGGTAGATTTTCCTGTTGACTTCTTTGAGTTTCCTTTGGAGGGGTTCGAGGTGATTGTCAGGATGGATTGGTTGGGAAAGTACAAGGCAAGTATAGATTGCCTCCAGAAAAAGGTCTCATTGAGAGGACCCAAAGGTATTGGAGTGTCTTACCGAGGGTTTGTAGTCCGACCAATGGTAAAGATCATAGCAGCTGTGACTTTGAAATCTTATTTGAAGAAGGGGTATCCTATGATTTTGTGCACGTTCGGGATACTCGCGTGGAAGAGCCTTCTGTATCTAGTATTCCGGTAGTGGACGAGTTCCTTGATGATTTTCCAGAGGAGATCCCAGGGTTACCACCGAAGAGAGATATTGATTTTAGCATTGAGTTGAAACCGGGGATGTGACCTATCTCTAAGTCCCCGTACCGGATGGGACCGAAGGAGTTTGAGGAGTTGAAAAAGCAGTTGAGTGAGCTACTTGACATGAGGTAAATTCAGCCTAATGTATCACCATGGGGCACGCCAGTGCTATTTGTTAAGAAGAAAGATAGGAGCTTGAGACTTTACATCGATTATAGAGAGCTTAACCATGTGACCGTGAAGAACAAGTATCTTTTTCCTATGATCGGTGACTTTTTTTATCAGATGACGGGAGCTGGAGTGTTCTCAAAGATAGATTTGAGATCGAAGTACCATCAGTTGCGAATTCGAGACGGCGACATTCCTAAGATAGCTTTCCGATCGAGTTATAGACATTATGAGTTTGTGATGATGCCGTTCGGGTTGACCAATGCACCAGCTGTGTTTATGGATCTAATGAATCAAGTTTTCAAACAGTACTTAGACCAATTTGTGGTGGTTTTCATTGATGACATCTTGGTCTACTCGAGAAATCGGGAGGAGCATGCTGAACAATTGAGGATTGTTTTGCAGATTTTGCGAGACAACCAACTTTATGCTAAGTTATCGAAGTGTGAGTTTTGGCTCGAGAAGGTGGCATTTCTGGGCCATGTGATCTCTAAGGATGGCATTGCTGTGGATCCTAGTAATATTAAAGCTGTGTCGAATTGTGTAGCACCGAAGAATGTGGCTGAAGTTCAGAGTTTCTTGGGTTTGGCGAGTTATTATCGTCGATTTGTAAAAGACTTTTCCATGATCGCAAGACCGATGACCGTTTTGATGAGGAAAGATGTCAGTTTCGCTGGGATGAGAGTTGTGAGCAAGCGTTCCAAACATTGAAGGAGGGTTTGACTTCGACTCCTATCTTAGCCTTGCCGGAAGAGAGCGGAAATTTTGAAGTATACACCGATGCTTCGAAGTGTGGATTGGGTTGGGTGCTTATGCAGAATGAGAGAATAATTGCTTATGTGTTGAGACAGCTGAAGTCACATGAGGCGAGTTACCATACTCACGATTGCATTTGCTTTGAAGATTTGGAGACACTATTTGTACTGAGCAACATTTAAGGTGTTTTCAGATCATAAGAGCTTGAAGTACGTGTTCATTCAGCGTGACTTGAATATGAGGTAGATGAGATGGATGAAGCTGATGGGTGACTATGATATGGAGATAATCTATCACGAGGGTAAGGCGAATGTAGTAGCTGATGTGTTGAGCAGGAAGAGTATACATTCCTTATGCACCGTGATGTCCTTGATGAAGCCGAAGGAAGAAGTGAGAAATATGGGTATTTGCATGATCCGAAAGGGGGATACCATTGGCATTTTAACTGTGGAGCCTGAGCTATATGACGAGATTCGCATAAGCAGTTGGATGATTCTAAGATTCGGGCATGGAAGGAGATGGTGGAGAAAGGTACTACTTCGAGATTCTTCATTCATGCTGATGGGAGTGTTCAGTTCGATAACAGGTGGTGTGTTCCCGACGACAGTGACCTGAAGAGGACAATATTGAATGAGGCTCATTGTACTCCGTAATCCATCCATCCGAGTGGGGACAAGTTGTACAAGGACTTGAAGAAGACTTTTTGGGGGCCGGGGAAGCAAAAAGAGGTAGCACAATTTTTGGCTCGATGTTTGACTTGTTAGAGGGTCAAAGGGGAGCAACGGCGACCACAAGGGAAGATTCTGTCATTAGATGTGCCGATGTGGAAATGGGAGTTGATTTAGATGGATTATATTTTGGGGTTACCGCGATCGTAGAAGGGTAACAACATGATTTGCGTGATTGTCGACAGATTGACTAAGTCAGCTCACTTCATTCCGATGAAAGATACTTGCAGTAAGATTAAGTTGGCACTTGCTTACAGGAAGAATGTCGTGAAACTCCATGGTACACCACAAGACATCGTTTCAGATCGTGATGCGAGATTTATTTCGCGATTTTGGCATGAGTTGCAAGAATTGATGGGAACTACGTTGAAAATAGGTACAACTTTCCATCCTGCTATAGATTGTCAGACAGAGCGGACTATCAAGACTTTGGATAGTATGTTGTAGGCTTGTGTGATGGAGTTTGGGGGTTCTTGAGAGGATCGCCTTGATTTGATTGAGTTCTCCTACTATAACAGTCATCACACGAGTATTAGCATGGCGCCATTCGAGGCTTTGAATGGGCGGAAATGTAGGAGTTCGGTGTGTTGGGATGATAGCTCAGAAGCTGTGGTTTTGGGACCGCAGATGGTGCAAGATATGATCGAGCAGGTACACTTGATTCGGCAGAAAATGAAAGCAGCGTAGGATCGTCAGAAGAGTTACACGGACCTACACCGTCGGGATGTCGAGTTTCAGGTTGGTGACAAAGTACTTTTGAAGGTATCACCTATGAAAGGTGTGATGCATTTTGGTAAGAGGGGCAAGCTGAGTCAGAATGAAGTTCATCGGTTCTTATGAGATTTTGAATAGGGTCGGGGAAGTGGCCTATTGTTTAGCACTTCCGCCGGCACTTGATCGAGTTCATAATGTATTCCATGTGTCCCAGCTAAGGAAGTATGCCAGCGATCCGACACATGTACTTGAGGCTGAGACGATCGAGTTGGATGAGGCACTTACTTATGTTGAGGTGCCCAAGGAAATTTTGGACCGAAATGTGCGCAAGACTAGAACCGGTGAAACTACGTGGCTAAAGTGTTGTGGACTAATCACAACGTCGATGAGGATACTTGGGAGACAGAAGAGTCTATGAGGGAGCGCTATCCACACCTTTTCGATCAGATATGTTTGGTTACGAAACGTAACCTTATTTCTTTAGCGGATGGGGGGTGGGGTAGGAGATGGTCGCATTACGTTTTACGTACTTATTGTCAAGTTTGAAACCATTTTTTGGTACTTAATGTTGTTATTATGTAAGTTTTGGTCTATGTAGCGGAGATTGTTGGTGTTGTGTTGGTCGAGTTTGGGTTGAGTGTGAACTTCGTGGACGAAGTTCGTTCATAAGGGGGAGAGACTGTAATACTCCGTATTTCTGTGTAAATGGACTCGATCGAGTGGGGAGTACTCAATCGAGTGTTGGGTGCACTCAGCCGAGTACGTGGTACTCAACCGAGTGTTTTGTTGAGTCGGACTTTCTTACATTCTGGAGTGTGCACACTCGGCCGAGTACGCGAGGTTCTCGACCGAGTAGGCTGCACTCGATCGAGTGCTTCTGGCACTCGACCGAGTGCCACTTATTTATATGGAAACCGAATGGTTATATTAGGGTAATTAGGGTGACGCTAATTATTTTTAAAACACAATTTTTCCCCTAATCACCCTAATCACATTTCAAGCAAAGCCTTGGTTCATTCGGTCGTCGCATTTCTCTTGTGCACACTCCCACTCGTTGTAAGTATTCGTTAATTTTGATTATGCTGCGTTTTATTATTATTCTTAAACCCTAGACCAGTTCGGGATTAGGGATTATGAGATTTATGATTGTTATAGTAATAGTATGTGTCATTGTCTTAGGTGACGACTTCGTAGAGGAACAGTTCTAGTTGCTTGCTTATTGATAGGATTGTTGTTGCTATCGAGGTAGGGTTTCCCTACTCAGTTAATGCCATCATGTTTGTTATGATTGTTGGTATTGTTGCGATGTTATGATGATGATTGATAATGTTGTTGTTGGTGATTAATGTTGTTGTTTGGTGGAGTTGGTGATGTTGATTGTGAGGTCGTTGGGAGATGGCTCTCACCACCATGATTCGCATCTTGTGACTCCCATCATAAGGGGGATGTGCACATTATGGAACTGGGTTCGCTCGTTGCGATGAGCGGGAATTTGGTGGGGATTGGCTGTGATCCCTCACTGGCGGTGATGATTACCTATTATGATGGTCAATTAATGTGTTCGGTTTTTTTTTTTGGTGTGATTCCCTCTTTTTTTACCAAGCCACAAGGAAAATCAAAGGGTATTGGTTGAGGTAATAACCAGCATGATTAAAAAAAATGTGTTTGGTTATGGATGAAAGGCTAATCCTCTATATACTAAAAGATTAACAAATCTCCAAGTTTTCTCGTCTATAAATAAGCGTACTACTATACAATATCTTCCCCCTAATTAATTGATCATATTATCTATATTTACTATATTTATTATTGAACAATATTTGCCTCCTAATTTATTTTCGCAATAAATATTTTACTCATTTAAGTACTTCTTGTATCGAACTTTCAATTTGACTACCTCTAACTAAAAAAAACATCAACCTAATCCTCTCTATTGTTACTCTTTACATCCTTACAAAATAAACAAATTTCTTCAATTATGGATGATAATTTGTTAATTCATTATTACTAATTGGATTGATTCTTTCTTACAATTTTTGTAACTTTTGTTAATCAATTTAGGGTTTATGTTAAAATTAAATTAGGGTTAATTGGTGGGACGGTGGCAGTTATTGGTTGAGCGAATTTACAGTCGTCGGCGACAGAGGCGGACACCGGCGTCAAGAGGGGTGTCTGGCGGTAGTTCGACGGTGGCAGGGGCGGTAGAGAGAAAGAGGGAGGGGAAGGGTGTGTTCAAATGCGAGGAGCGCCGACAGCACTAGTGGTCGATGGTTGGTTTAGACGGCCCGCGGTGAGTCCGGTTAGAGTGGGTTGTCGGTGCCGTGGCCACCAATGGCCTGCCATTAGTGGTGGTGGTGGTTAAGGTGTAGTACAACGGCCCTGTTCTTTTGGACTGAATAGGATCTGAACTGAACTGAACTGAACTTATAGGATCTGAACTTATCTTAACTGAACTTATAGGATCTGAACTTAACTTAAATGATCTGAACTGAACTGAACTTATAGGATCTGAACTGAACTGAACTTATAAGATCTGAACTTAACTTATAGGATCTGAACTTAACTTATAGGATCTGAACTTAACTTATAGGATCTGAACTTAAGTTATAGGATCTGAACTTAAGTTATAAGATCTGAACTTAAGTTATAGGTTCCGAACATAAGTTATATTAACCTTACAAATTAACTTAACTTAATTTAATTTAACTTAATTGTAATTATTATTATTAGTAGTAGTAGTAGTAGTAGTAGTAGTAGTAGTAGTACTTTTTAAAGAGAACATTGACTAAAAAAATATAGTCTAAAACACAAGGTAAATAATAACACTTTTGCGCTTTATATACATTGGTTCGGTTTGTTCATACATATTACTACGATTACATTACAATAAAAAATAAATTCATATTACATCTTTTTTCTAACCATTTATTTCCATATTATCATAAAAAAAATATAGTCCATTTTATCCTAACCATAAAAGGAGGAGAGAGAACCGAGTGGTGTGATTATTTTTTAAATATTTAATATCAGTTTAATGTCATTTAATATCAGTTTAATGTCAAATATTTTGTATCGATTTAAAAATGAGGGAAACTTTAATGTCAAATATTTTTGTATCGATTATAAAAAATTAGTAGGATCTGAAGTTAACTTATAGGATCTGAACTGAACTTATAGGATCTGAACTTAACTGAACTGAACTTATAAGATCTGAACTTATAGGATCTGAACTTAACTTAACTTATAAGATTTGAACTGAACTTATAGGATCTGAACTTATCTGAACTGAATTTATAGGATCTGAAGTGAACTTAATTTAAGTGAGTTTAAGTCCAAAAAAATATGGCCACGTGCTCTAAAAACTTTGCACTAATAAAAAACATAATAACTTAAAAATAATGAGGGGGAAAAAAGAGGGAATATGCATTTAACGGGATTCGCTTGGGGCAATATGTAAAAAGCTAAAGCCTGTACCTTGAGATGTTTATTGTACATTTTCATGAGATAACATTTACTTATCTACTCCCTCCATTCTGGTCATTTGTTGTCTTTACTTTTGGCACAAAGATTAAGAAAAGAGAAGGGGATCATTTGAGGGTAGTGTTATTAGATGATAAGTGGACAACAATGAAATTGGATGATCAAATAACTCATTAGAGGCATGCGGGTAATATAGAAAGGATAACAAATGACTGAGACACCCAAAAAAGGAAAAGGGCAACAAATGACCAAGACGGAGGGAGTATTATTCAGGCAATTCAGCAGTATTTGAGGTAGTGAAAATTCATCATCTAAACCGATGTTTATGTGTTTGGGGTAGCGACTACCACCCCTTGCTACTAGGTGGGTCCCCCCGTGCGTCACATGGTACTGGGTATGCATAATCGTGAAAACAACGTACATGTGTTGCCAATACAAGGTAAAAATAATGCGCATTTGCCGAACCTTAAACAAAATAACGATTTTTTTCTTTCCAAAATGGGCTTTTCTAACAAACTAGTTAACAAAATGGATAGAGTTTCAAAGTATTTATCGAAAATGGGTCGACGTAGGATTGGATAAGGCGAAGCTGGGTTAAGAAGTCAAGTCACTCACCTGGAGGACGACTTGAAATCAAATCTCTCATGGGGAGAGCGACTTGTTTCGCGGCCTATATTCAACAAACACGCCATTTCTTAGCACTTTTAATGAAAACGCTTGGGGGGACGACGTCCTCAACCCAAATCGCTCTCCCCTTGGGCGACTTGACTTTATATCACAAAGTCAAGGTTTGGCTTTCTATTGACTCACACCTTGGGTATGATCATTGAGCGGTTGAGCGACTTGAATCTGAGCCTATTATTTCGGTGATGACGTGGACCCATTTTTAATAAATATTTTGAAATAACACCCATTTCCATAATTGTTTGTATTAAAGCACTATTTTGAAAAAAACAAATTCCAAAATAACATTGTTACGTTTATATAAAGTGAATAAAACGATTTACAATTACGAATATTTTGAATAACGTGTGAATATTTACGGGTCTTGTCCTAAAAAAATTTTGAAGCGGAAATTTCAAGTAGGTTGTAGGTTCCTACCTTGTGAACTCACACTTTTTTGTACCATTACTCAACCATAACTCACCTCCTACACTCCTAATCTCCTACACATAATCATCATTTACCTCCCCCCCTAAAATCCCAACAAATATTAACTCAGCAAAACTTGACACAAACTAAAATGACTCCCTTACATCTTTCATTAATCCCAATTTATCTACTTTCCCTTTTTCCTAGCCTAACACTCTGTCAACCAAAATGCAATTCTCTAACCTTCACCAACAAATACACCTTTGACAACTGCATTGACCTTCCTACCCTCCATGCCACCCTTCACTCGACCTACAACCCCACCAACTCCACTCTCTCCATGGCCTTCACCGCAACGCCTCCAAACCCGGACGGCTGGGTCTCATGGGCTTTGAACCCAACCGGGTCAGGCATGATTGGAGCACAAGCCATCTTAGCCTACAAGCCTAACTCTAATAACAGCCCTATATTCTCAGTGTCCACGTACGACATCAAGTCGTACCATGACATCAATAAGGGCCACATTTCTTACAATGTCACCGGCCTCTCGGCTGAGGAGTCCAACGGTAAAGTCACCCTATTTGCCACGTGGGGTTTACATCGAGGTGAGTCCAAGATTAACCATGTGTGGCAGGTGGGCCCTGTTGTTGGTGGTAAGCCTGGAATGCATGATTTCCAGCATGATAATCTGGGCTCCAAGATGATACTTGAGCTTGGTGGTCAGCCAACTGGAATTCGGGTCGGGTCGTTATCTGGTAATAAAAGTAAGGCGGGGGCTCTAGATTCGGACGACCCTCACAGTAATGCAGCAGGGGATACACTGATTAAGCGTGCGAAATTTGGATTGGTTTTAGGAGCTCTTTCGGTTTTCTATCTTTGAGAATTGGATCGTCAGAATGAGCTTGGAGTATATTAACAAACCATGTTTTATGTATTGATCGACATTATGACAGATTGAGTAAAATGGAAGAAATTTAATTTGGCCTAATATGAACAAGACCTTGTTAGTTATTTATCAACGGTACGAGCAGTAGGAAAAACTTTCGTTAATAATCAATGAACATTGTTTCAACTTGGGTTCCTCAAGCTCATATTAGACTATTGATTGAGACTCAACCATCAGCTTACATTTTATTGTTAGGGTATTCATTTCGTGGATTTGGTTAATTTCAATGGGTGAAATATATACTCCGTATTTATACGACAAATTGAATGGGCAATTGGCGTGCAAAATAATAAAAAGTAGGCCCGTTGTTTTTAAAATACTTTGTTAAAGTAAGTTTGTGTAAGGTCTCTTTACACAAGTATGTGTGTTTGCGAAATTAAGTTGAAAATTACACCTAACCAAAAACGATATTTAATGACGTCAGATGATCTTACAAGAAGCAAACAATAAAACACCTAAAACCATAATTACAGAGAACGCGCCCTTTTGGGCTCCGCTACTCTGCTTGGACAGTGGTGGAACTGGAGGATTTGGATCATTTCCAGAAGCACTCACCGGTTTCTCGACAGGAGCCTTTGTTGGTGCCTCTGCAAAGAATTTTCCCGGAGATATTACAGGCCTATCAACAAGAGTGAGTTTCATAGTGGACTTCAAATTTTCTGACTTAAGTTCATGTTGCCGGGGCTTGCCATTCTTAACTGGACCCACCTGCCAAACCATATTAATCGACGTTTTGCCACTCAGAATCACCCACGTGGCAAAAATGGTGATGTAACCACCGGACTCCTCGGCTGACAATCCGGTGAAGTTGTAGGATATTGAGCCAGTGATATTACTCGGAGATACAATGTTCATTGTGTATACAACTATTGGGCTGGATTTATTGGGCTTGTAAGCAATAAGGGCTTGTAAGCCAGACATGCCAGTGTCGTTCGGGTTTAGGCCCCATGAGACCCACCCGTTTGGGGTGGGTGGCCGAGCGGTGTAGGCCATAGAGAGGGTGGATTTGGTTGGGTCGTAGGAGTAGTGAAGGAGTGCATTGAGTGTAGGAAGGTCAATGCACTTGTCAAAGGTTTTGCTGTTGGATAATGTGTTTAATTTACATAATGATGAACTGGTTTTGGAGAGGCCAAGGTTTATAAGAAGGAAGGATAGCGAAAATATGAACCAAAACCCGACACGAAATATAGTCATGTTGTTGAGGTATTTAGAGGATACTTGGAAAATATTATGGAGAAATGAATTGTGAATATTGGTTGATAGCTCTGAATTTATAGGGTGAAGGACTAGAGAGTTAGTGGCAAGTTGAAGAATGAAAAACCTTGATTCAATTGTAAAGTTAAGAAAAAGATGATTTTTTCTTTTGGCGGTAAAGGAAGTTGCAACTCACCAGTAATTCTGATGCTGATAGGATTTGAACACAAGTCATGAGTACTACTACCACTTATAACTTTACGAACTATAATGCTGTATCCATTTGTAAAAGACAAGCTTTTTTAGTAGGTGACAAATGAACTTGATTTTAGTACTTTAGAATTTGTTATTCCGATATGGGGAAAATATTTTGAATCTTGACTGATTTTTATTTTGTTGTTTTTAGTGAGTACATTATATAGTTGATATTTAAATCTACTCATTTTAGTAGGAGTAAAGTTATTTAAGTGTCTAATTAACTATCTACCCAATATGAAAAAATTATGTGGAAAAATTGAAGTATATAGCACAAATTTCAAAGGTAATAATAAAGCATGCGGGTTTAAGCAAGTTATGGACTAGCTAGGCTCACCTTGCTTTTTTGAACCAACTCTTTTTATCTAGAACTTGAAAACAACTCGACTTAAGAAATAAATTTTAATTTAGGAACCTTTAAATCCAAGATGTCATAACATAGTACTTCCATCGAATGAATGAAGTAACGCCGTAACCTTCTCCCTCTGTAATATATTACTCCGAATGTTAATGTAATCAACAATGTACGTACATCGATTGTTAATGCAACCAACAATGTTATACTTGTAGAGCTGTTCATCGTCTAACTTAGAATGCATATATTTGCATAATTTTAGTATATTTTTAGAAGATATACCAAACATCCTAATCCATACAAATAAATTTAACTAAAATTAGCTCATACTAATAACAACCTCTTCAAAATTCATCATATAAATAAATTCCCTTCAACAAAATTCAATTATTTAAAAATCAAAATCAAGTACATCAATACCAATTTATCTCTTTTCTTTGTTCCTCCTTTTTTTTGTATGGTGTCATCTCCATTATTCAAACCATGGCGGCTTTCCATCGAATAATGTTGATGACACTATTTCTCATATCCATCCTACCTCGCCCTACAAACTCCCAACAACAATGCAAATCCACAACGTTTTCCAAAAACCAAATTTTCGCGAATTGTATGGATCTTCCAACACTAAACGCCATGTTACATTGGACATACGACGCATCCAACTCGGCCCTCTCAATGGCCTTCACGGCCCCAGCAGCCATCAAAGATAGTTGGATTGCTTGGGCCTTAAACCCGACAGGATCCGGTATGATAGGAGCCCAAGCCATTGTAGCCTTTGCACCAGGATCAGCAGGCGGCCTACTTAATAACGTACAGACCGTGGACATCATGTCTTACCAATCTGTCAGGCAGGGGCCTATTTCATACAATGTTACTCAGCTTTCGAGTGAAGTTTCCCCCGGTAAAATGACCGTTTTTGGAACATGGGCATTACCGGCTGGTGAGCCTAATGTAAACATGGCTTGGCAAGTTGGGCCGGTGACTGCTGGAAGGATGGATTCACATGCTCAGGAACCCGATAATTTCAAGTCTAAGATGAAGATTGATATGAGTAAGGGTGTTGTAGCTCAAGCTCCTTGGACACTTGTGTCGGCTGAACAGAAGGGTGCTGCAGTAAGGGGAATGGTTTATATTTTTTGTGTCTTGGGAGGATTTTTAGTTTCATTGGTTTAAAATAATTTAGAGGATAAAAAAGGGAAAACGCAAAGAGGAATAGGGATGGATTATTACTCAAATGGAATGTAATTTTTGAGTGTTTAAATATATTGATGGATTCTATTCAACATTGACGTACACTCTCTTTTTTTTTTTTTTTTTTTTTTGACATGGAACATTATTGTTCATGTACTAATGAGTAATGAACATTTGATATTATTTGTGGTTTTCAGGGTGCAAACATATTACCGAAAAAACACTTGTCACTTTTCAGGTTTGCTACTTTGTGTGAAGTGTCCAATTTTTCAGATTGGAAAATTTTAAGTTCATAAATCGTATTTTTGAATTCAGAAAACGACGGTTTTTTTTCCCCAAATTTCTCGCTTTTTCGAGAACTACGATTTGGAAAAGAAAAAAAAACGTGTTTGATTTGGAACCCCATGGCCCGTGGTTAAGAGATATGATCACTCAAAGTTTAACCGATGAAAAATACTTTGACATACAATAATTCTGAACTGCGGATTCTGAATGCAACAATTTTTTTTTCAAATCGTAACCCTCGAAAAGGCGAGCAGTTTGAAAACAAGAATCATTGTGTTCTAATTTCAGATATACGAGCTATGGTCACTTAAAAGTTTTTTTGTACGAAAAAATAGGATTTTGTGTAAAACGACAAAACTCAAGGATACCACGTGAACTTTTGATGTTAGACCCCCTCCATATTTTTTTGAGATCATAAGACTTGCTCCATATGATAATTAGTTGTTTTGATAAGGGCATAGGGCGTTTTAGTATATCACTATGGTGATCAGCTAGTAATATATAATCAAAATATCACATTGTTAAGGAAACTTTTTCTAAAATAATGCTTTAACTAGTATTGGTGCCCGGCTATGCTTGGACTACCTCTACTTACCATTAAAATTTATTTTCCATTAAATAAAATTAATATAAAGCTGCATAACTCATAAGTTTATCATTAATATATTTTTTTATGACATATCTTAAAATTACGATAAAATAAATTATGAGTCAAATTTATTACTCTCGTTAGTAATATTTTACTGTTATTAATATAACAGTAGTAATAACATTTCATTACTCCCCCATAGTTATTGTTACTTTCATTACTCCCGCCGTAATTATTGTTACTTTCACTACTCCCGCCGTAATTATTGTTACTTTCACTATTGTCGCATTAATATTAATAATTTCACTACCCTAATTGTTGCTTCTGTTACATTCACTATCCCGTTGTTAATATTGTTACTTTGACTATTCAAATGAGTGATTACTATCATAATCATATGCAATGTTACTACAATTCTTTTCTCTACTAGCAAAATTACTTTTACAACATATGCAAACAATTTTAAGAGACTTATATATTTATATAACAATATTACATATATGTCTTAAATCAAATCAAAAGAATTATGCAATATTATATATTTTGGAATCTAGCTTGATTTATATTTGTGTATGTTAAATAATTAACATCTCTATACATCTAATTTTAATAAAATTTCATAGATATATTTTTAATTTATTATATGAATCTATGATGATATTAATTAATACCATAAGTGGCTTGTTTATTTTAAGGAAAATCACCATGTTTTGGTGTGCTCTAAATTTATACTTTAACCAAAATTATATAATATTTGCATTGAAGTTCATTGATCGGGTCCATCACACGGTGCTATCGATTTAAAACTATATAATATAATTAATTTGTATGGATTTCTTTAAGGAATTAATATATATTATTGATTACATTGAAATCACTTGGTTTCTGAAATTAATATATAATATTGATTACATTGAAATCACCTTCCGTCACAAGTGAGATTTTGTGACAATTGTAATGTCACATGGCGTCTCTATAACTATAAAGGTTTTTTCTTTTTCTTTTTGTGTATTTGGGAAAATAGATTACTCTTTAGTACCGTAAAAAAAGTCGTGTTGTTAAATGGTGACTCTATACTGCGATGCAACGTGCCAGTTCTATTCTCGTCAGGTTTATTGGTGTTCAAATATATAACACATCATTTTGACGCAAAGAGTTTGTTAGTAAGGAAGAACAATCAACTTGTTAAATTTCCCAATACTTTATAAAATTAAAGTGTTTTTTATCGCCTTATTTTAATATTTTACCATTAAATTTAAGTTCTAATCATTATTTGGTTTATTTAGTTCATTATTAAGTCAAACATATCAATCTAAGCAATAGCTAAATCACTTGCATTTTGATCAATATTAAGCTTAATAATTGTCGGGTCATCAATTTAATCGTGTCCATAAAAATATCGGGTCGTGTTAATATCGGGTTCAGTCACTGATAATCAGATCATGTAGGGTTACGAGTCAACATCGGGTAGTGTTGGTTTCGGGTTGCAATGTTCTCGGATTCTGTCAGATAGGGTTTACTCGGGTTCGTGTCGGGTCAGACTTACTAATTCTAGATTTCCCTCACAAAAACGATCGCTACTAGCAGAAAAAGATAAGAAGACGACACAAATAATGAAGCAAATTACAGCTGCTCGGCCCAAATTTATTGATCCATTCTGACCTAGTCGGCTATGTTAAAGGGCTTGGCCCTTTTATTTTGACCTAATAAAGGCCATGGGCTGCCTCAATAGAGCCCAAAGTATTTTGAGCGGGGTTTAGACAAAGCATTTGACCATGCCCGGCCAGCCCTTATTTTTTAATGGAGGAATATTTTTTATATATAAATTTGTTAAAGTAGCATTAAAATTATATGGTACTGAGTATTCTATAAAACATGGACATGTACAAGAGATAAACGTAGCTCAGATGCGTATGTTTTATTGTATGTGTGGCCACACAAGGAATGAGAAGTTAAGGAACGATGAGGTGGTCAGGGTGAAATTTGGTGTCGCGTAAATTGAAGATAAGATGAAGGAAAACTGTTTATAGTGGTTTGGCCATATGCAGTGGAGTACGATGAGGAGAATTGAGAGTTGGGGAATGGATAATATTGTTAGGTGAAGGCAAGGACTAGAAAAAAAAACGGATAAGAGTGATTGAAAGTGATATGAATATTTTGGGAATTCGTGAGAGTATGGTTAGAGGAAAGAGTTTGAGTTATGCTCAAGATTTAGGTTGAGTTAGTTTGAGTTTTAGGTATTTGCTTATATCTTATCTTCTTTTCAAAAATATATTTATTGAATTATTTTAAAATGTCTTATGAGCCTTTTGTTTTACAAATTAACTTTGTCGCGTTAATTTCTGTTTCTACGCTTTGTAATACCCGATATTTAGAAGATTTAGTAGATAGACTAAAGGAGTCAATCCATCGACTAAAGCTGACGTGTCTGCATTAGGCCAGGGGAGGTTGGTAATAGTCGATCGACCAGATGAACCAGCAGTCGATCGACTATTGTTTGTTGGCAATAGTAATTAGTCGATCGACCGTACAACCCTAATCTCAATCGACTAAATTGGCTGGGCCGAGTAAGTAATAGTCGATCGACTATTGTTGGTGTTGATGCCAAATGCGCTTGTCTCGAGATTCCCTTTTCATTTAGCATTCTTACTATTTCTTTTCTTATTATTATTAGTCTATTATTTCCTTAAATAGTATATATACCTTGAGAACAAATCTTAAACCCTTTTGTATTATCTTACAAGTTTTTGCAACAATCTCATTAAATCACTTAAAGAGAAGAGATGGAGGGAGACTAAGAATCACATTAGGGGAGTTGGATCTAGCAAGAAAGATCATACCTTTTTCATTTTGAGTGACTTAGTCCATATTTCTATCATTAATTGACATAATACTCACTGTAATTATCGACCTAGAATGCATAAGACTAAACCATAGACTTGGATTTGGGGGAAAATAGATAATAGCGATTGTTAGTATGATCTAGTAGTGATTGTATGTTGTTGTATAATTGATATAAGCGTCAATTTTGTAGAAGAACGGTTTTACCCTTATGCTAGGCGTGTGAATTTGTGAAGTTGCTAAAAGGTATAGATTACATACTCAATCTATGTGCTATTGGTTATGCAATTGTATGAATTGTCTTATTTGTTTTGCAACGGTTTTATAAGGTGAATGTTTGTATTGTGTTTTATGCTTGGGAAGATTTGTATTGTAATGATGAGTGATGTAATTGAAAAGATGCTGGATTGTGCTTGTGTTGTTGAGTTGGTGATTGTGATTTATTTGAAGGGACCAAACTGCTAGTCTTTAAGTGTTATTTGATTAAAGGGACAGAATTGTTAGTCCTTGTGTGTTAATTGATTGAAGGGACCGAATTGTTAGTCCTTTGGTATTATTTGAAGGGACCGGTATGAGCAATCTATTAGTCCTTGCATGTGGTGTCAGTTGATCATTGGCCGCCCTTAAAGTCTTTTGTCTAGTAGGCTCACTACTAGAGAGATGTGCACATTCAAAGCTGAGGAAGCGTTGAGATGGAGTTTGGAGATGTGGATGTGATTAAAGTTTTATGGTGGATTATTATATGTTATGGTTACTACCATAACCTTGAGTTGTATTGGAATTTGTTGTTATTGCCTTGTGTGTTAAATAAATTCAACTCTTTGATAAAGCAATTATTGATATTTCCGGCAGTTAGGGTTTGAGAAGCAAAGAAATAATTTCAACTCTGTGATGAACCAATTGATATTTGTTAATAACACTATTATTTCAACTTTATTATCACTTTAGGTTACTTCGGTTTAAAGTCTTCTGTTGTATGAAATAATTAAACTTTCAAATACTAGTCTAAAGTTATATGACAGTTTAAGACAATTTGTATTTATTATGCAATTCAGTTTAAAAGTTATAAATTACTCTATTAATATTTGTCTTATAATATTTATTACTTAGGGCAATCGAGATAGTAAATAGTCCTATTTATCTGTAAATGTATTGTTAAAGGCTCATGGATAAACTAGGGTGTTACACGCTTGTTACAACCAAACTTGTTATGTTTTTTATATATCTGTTTTCTTTTACTTTGTTTATTAACCTCTATCGGCGAATTCAAACCTAGAAGGATTCAGGTGATGATTCATGTTAGGCGCCAATAACCTATGTTCATAGTAAGGCTTTGTTGTTTTTTTTTATTTTAGAGTTAAAGTTATAAACAGGTCTTTGAAACTCACATACTCCCTCCAAGTCATTGAAAAGCTACCACTTTCTTTTTTCGGCATGTTTACTAGAAAGCTACCATTTCCATAAATGGGAAGAACACTCCCTCCAAAAGACTTAAATAAATGTGAGGGCATTTTGGTAAATTAGAGACATATGGCGCACTTGATTTAATATTTGTCCAAAAGCAAATGACAGCTTTCCAATGTGTTGGTGGGAGTATATTTTATTGAGATTAAAAAAAGATGTCTACATAATATAAATCATATCTTCGAGTACATGATTAAGCATCTCATCTAAAGTGGCAACATTTGTCTTTATTTTTATTTTTAGTTTTGGGATCAATTCATATACGTATCTTTATATTTTGTACAATTTTATAAACTAAGTATGTATATAATATTTTACTTAAAGTCGTGAAGGTAAAATGTTGGTTATCCCATATGACAAGTAGTAAATTTTCAGGCCCCAAATCTCATTTTAGCCCAATTGGGTTTTGACCTTGCCGAAAACGGCATAATCCCGGCTCACGATCGCCTCTTAAGCAAATATCTAATCCGCTACTAGGCAAGCATTTCTACTTTGGCCATGTTTGGTACTGAACACATTTTTTAAAAACTAAAACATGTTTAAAATTAATATTTTAACCACATTTAGCGTTTACATTAATTATAGCGACATAATAATAAAAATAAAGTTATTTTAATTACTATTTTATTATTTAATATTATAAAAATGATAAAAATAAAAATGTTTTTTTAATGGTGTTTGAATTTCAAGTACTAAAAATAATATTTGGAGGGGTTAAGGTGGCTAACAATGAGAAGACCAACATCTACTTTGGAGGTGTTAAGGAGGATGTTAAACTACTGATCACCAGGAGCAATGGGTAATCTGAAGGCACTTTCCCTTTTCGATACCTTGGATTGCCTCTCCATGATAGCAAGCTCAATATAATGTGCAGATGTATAATGCTATAATCCGTAAAGTCCAGCAATCTATTCAACATTGGACTACCAAATTGCTTTCCTATGGGGGTAAACTGCAACTTCTTAACTCAGTACTCTTTGGCTTTAAAAATTATTGGTGCAACATTTTGCTGATCCCTATGGCTTTGATTAAACTCCTCAATAAGTTTTTTGGGAATTATATGTGGAATACCACTGGTGGTCATAAGATGTATATGAAGAGTTCTTCTTCTTCTTCTTGTTGTCCATGGATTAAGGGTGGCTTTAACATTAAAGAAATCCTCTCTTGGAATACATCAAATCTTTGTAAATGGGTATGGAGAGTGTTACATCCTACTAATTCTGTCTGGGCAACTTGGCATAATAATTACAACTTGAAAAATAAGAGCTTTTGGACTACTACTGCTAGCAACCACCATTCTGAAAGCTGGAAAAGTATCTTGCATACTCGAGATCTGTTGTTACATTGTTATGGTACTAGCACTGCAGCTGAAAATGTTTTGAAACAATGTCTCTCTCCTAATGGCCACTTTTAGGTGAATTCAATGTATGAATTCTTGCGAACTAAGTTCCCTAAGGTCAGATGGACAAAGAATGTTTGTAGGGTGCATGTACTCCCTAAGCGTAGCT
>JAOWBH010182640.1:0-18608 GCA_028566215.1 Silene coronaria
CAACTATAGTTCCTGGCAATCATATTCTTTTGAGACGATGGAGAAATGTAGTATAGTGTAATCAAGTAAGAAGAGGAGTAATGGAAATTATATGAGTAAGAAGAGGAATGAACGGAGATTATATGAGAACTAGATTAAGGATGATGGGAAATAAGGCAAGCCGTGTTGCAGCATGCCCATTTTCTTATTGTTTTTCAGTTTATTTAAAAATTTTAGTCGTTTGGTGAAAGCTCGTGCTTCATTTGGTGTCTCACTCATATCTTTACAGTTTCATTTCTTCCATGAGGATTTGTTGATTATCACGAGTATTTGATGTTTGTTATTGTTGAGCATTTGTTTGTTCCGTGTCATTAAGTCTAGCTGGCATTAGTTGCCTTGTAGGTTTTGAATGACAAATTTGATTATCATGAATTGGAATGAACTTGTGTTAGATGGAATAGATCATTATGACTTATGAGCGATGTTATACGGTTGTTTGATTCATTCAGAAAAGAACCTGTTTGGGCGGATGTGATGTGATGTGATGTCAAATAATAGGCGGGACTAAGTTGCTTCGTTATTAATGCATTAGCTATTCACATGTTTGTCTGAATTGCGATGATAAGAACCTAATACAATAGATTTTCTATGGGTTGGGAACTCTGTATCACATGATTTTACATCTTGAGCAATACACAAGGTAGTTTACCAGCTTGGATTTAAATTGTTTGCAAGTATCGGGACTAAAGATGTGGAATACCTATAGCTCCTGCCAATCCTTTTCTTTTGTAATGATGGAGAAACGTAGTATAGAGTTAACAAGTAAGAAGAGGAGTAACAAAGATTACATGAGAACTAGATTTAGGACGATGGGAAATTAGCCCAGCTGCTTTGATATTTCTTTGAGCATCCATGCAGCCTGCCCATTTTTTTTTTTGTTTTTCTGTTTATTTAAAAATTTTAATTGATTGGGTGAAAACTTGTGCTTCTTTTGGTTGCCCCACTTCTTTGCACTTTAATTTCTCTCTTGAGCATTCGTTGATTGCATCATCACAAGTTTTTGTTGTTGGTTGATACAGATAATTTGTTTAATATGCTTCATTAGTCTAGCTAGCATCCATGGGCCTTGTAAGTTTTGAATAAAAAGTTGTTAAATTGGTAGATACCTCATCGCTCATGTTATATCTCACAAAATCCTTTCTGATTCCAGAAGTACAACGAGAGTTGGAATGTAGATGAAAACTACCAGGAATACTAAACTCTTATTGGTTTGTTGCACCACATCAGTTTTGCTACTGATCTAGCCACTCTAAGAAATATTTTCTAGCATTGTTCGTGTTCATTAGTGGATAAAATAACATTTCTATCAGCCAATTACATCATTCTCATTTGAAGGCTTTTGTATTTTTTGGGTGGTTGTTGCTTGGGTCACTAATGCAAGTTCAACATCCAGTTGCATAGCGAGCCCTTACTGCCCCACTCCCACCTCTTGACCTTGCATCTTACTTGTCTCTGCTACCTTGAAGCATATATTTGAAATCATGCTCTCTTCTTTCATCTTTCTCGTAATTCTTTCTTATTCTAGTTCTACTTGGATAACTCATGGACATTATTTTGATTCGTTCTTTTGTTTTTTCAGGCACTAAAGAAGTTACTGGTGTGTTTCATAGTTCGTTGGAAGTCCTTACTTTTGGCTGATGAATAATTAAATTGATGAAGCTTAAGACTATCTTCAGAAATTAAGATGAGCGTTTGTTTTATTTTCTATTGCTCTTCAAACTCCTGAATTGTCAAATAGGCTACTTTATTTGAAAGAGGTACATCAAAGATAATTTTGAGTATCATGTTATGTGTGAAGTTAATTTACGCTTTCGATTTTGAGTATCATGACTATGAATGCTATATTTGAGGTTAGATTTCATGCTGTCTTTTGCCTGGGTTCCGATCTGCTGATAGTGGTCCAGACTTAAGCCTAGATGGTTTGCTATTATTTTGTTTAGTGGATTGGCTTTGCTTATTGATACTCGAGTACTGAACCATAGATTCTAAATCTAAAGGGACTAAAGAGGATATAATTTTAGTTTTCTCTCCATCTCGGTTCTATTGTTCCCATTTGAGTATTTGATCAAGACCTTGTTTGGATGGAGCTGATTGGAGGAAGTGGGATGATAAAGGATACGAGTTCCTTTGTTTGGTTAGCATCTATGGAGGGAGATGGTGGGGGAGATGGCCCTCCAAATGAAATCAAATTCTCTCCAACGTCGGAAAAATTTAAAAGGCTGACTCCCTGGTGCTACCCTCTCCCTTCCCCCTCCCCTCCCCTGCTAACTTCCTCTCTTTTTTGACTAAAAGGAAACGAGGACAATAGAAATGAGATGTAATACTACTAGTATCCTGTACTATAGGCAATATGTTATATTTGGCGAGGGGACGATTATTCTGAGACAACCAAAGGGAAATGTTATTGGAATGGAGGTTTGTTAATACTTATTAAGGATGCTTTGTTCTTTCTTGCCACCCCACTTGCAAGGGCATTTATAGAACTCGTTTTCAGTATGGGGCGTGATTGCTTATACATCACAATTCCTTTCCAGTGTTGCTTTAGGTGGGGAAAGATTGGTTGGATTGGGTTAAAATGTTTAATTTGTCACGTGTGCCCACTACACTGAGTATCACAGTATCACCTAGGCTGGTTATCACCTGATTCCGATGTGCACCCTATCTTCCCCTGTCGCCATTACTGTACATTTTGTGAGCTTTGGTGCATCTGTTTTCAATCATATAAGGCCCCGTGTGGCCGTGTGTAATATTCTCTTCAATAAGACCATTTCTCAGGACAGAGTCAAGTGCGTGCACCATGCATGCATGCGCTGTGAATGTTCACCCCATCTTCCCTTGTTGCCGTTACTGTGTACATTTTTTGAGTTTTGGTGCATATTTTAAATCCCATAACGCCCATAATGCCTCCGTGTAATATCTTCTTAAATAAGTCTAATTCTTAGGACAGAGTCAAGTGCGTGCACCATGCACGCATGCGCATTGAATGTGCGTGGCAATGTGTAGTAAATATATTCTAGGTATCGAGAATGATGTTTGGTTGGTAACCGTTACTGGATACCAGAGTTGGTTGCTTCTATTACACTGTTGACGGAGTAAGGAGAAATATGTTTGGCTGGTGAACCCATTTCCTGGCTACTCAGATGGGTCATGGGTGTCGTTATCCACTTTATCCATTTGTCGATTGGTACTGTATGTTAGTGTTAATTAATCATCCAGTTACAAGGCTAGTAGACCAAAAGACATGGGTAACTAACAAGCGTCTAAGCTTGTGGATAGTATGGTATAAATTAATTGGCGGCGATGATGCTGTTTGAAGCGGAGATGTCAATCTCCTATGCTTGGTAATGAAGAGAGCCGCCGTAGTCTCTCTTTGGTGCGCTGATTCCATTGTAGTTAGCATACTTGATAGTTGATACGAAGGCTTGGAGAGAAGCCTCATCTTGTGTAACTCCCTATTTGACTTCAAAAACAACTTAAAACGATACAAAATTGACTCAGACAAAGACTAAAAAACAAAGTATGAATCAGCCATTTGTTGCTATCCATCAAATTAATAAAAGCAATTAAATCTTCATTTATAGATCAGACATCACAATCACAAATCACGATAACATCACCTACAACAGAGATTGAGATTATCGGTTTCGCTTTCGTGTTCCACCTCGTCATCCTATAATAAATTCTTTGGTTGTTACGTTACATACCTACGCTACCAAAGTCAAATGATTAAGCATATGCCCAAATTCAACCACCAAATTTTTCTTGCGACGGTCTCAAACTTTGACGTTTATATTCCCCTGTCCTTTTAACGTGATTTAATTTAAATCGGATGTTTAATCATCACAACTTTATATCGGCCATTTGTGCGAATTCATTTCATTTTCATTCTACACAAATTCTTCGTTAAAACAGTGGTGACTGGTGAGGTAAGACGACATTCACAACCGATTTAAATACGGTTTTATGCAAGACGTAGTGGCCGTTCTATCCGAAATAAAATGAACACGTGTTCAAGTTATCAAATACCTGTCACTGTTTCCATCTCCACTTTTCCAGAAATCAAAAAAAGAAGTTAATAAATTCCATCAATTTCCTTCTTTTCTTCCTTGTTACGCCATATCCAAATCCTTCCATTGAATGCATTCTCATCTACTCCTTCAATTCACATTCAAATTCATCTTTTCATACTAAAACTCGTCGTTTCTTCACTGTAATCTGGAAATATAATCATTTTAATCATATTGTACGGAGTAATTTGAATTCAATAAGGCGGAATTTAAAATCCTAGGGTTTATGTTTTGTGATTTGATGATCTGTGATTAGAAATGCAGCATCAGAATTCGGATTCTCGAAGACGTGCTTATCTCGCCGCTCTTTCGTTAGAAATTCATAAGAAGCTTTTACGAGTGAGATTCTTTATTCTCTTGATGTTATTCAGTTTTTTGATTGATTTTTGTTTAATTGCATGATTTCTAATTAAGTTATTAGATTTAGAGCAATGTTCATTGTTTTTATCGTCATGTAGTTGAAGAGATTTGATGTTTTCGCGTGAAGACGACGTTTCTTAATCTCTCCGTCTCAATCATTTGTTTACGTTTGATTAAAAAAATACTACTCGTAAAGAATATAATAGGTAAACAAATGACTCCTCGAAGACGTGCTTATTTCACGGCTTTTTTCGCAACAAATTTAGAGGAAACTGCTACGAGTGAGATTTAGATTCTGTTGATGATATCTAGTTCGGATTGATTTTGTTTAATTGCGTGATTTTGATTGAAGTTGTTAGGTTGTTGTAGTTTTTAGATTTGTAATATTAGATTTATTGTAATTGTCGCTGTTTTTATCGTCATGTAGTTGGAGGAATTTTGATGTTTCTGCTTGAAAACAACTGTTACAAGATTAAGCACCGATAGTCGATTTGATTTCTGTTAATTACTCCAGCTCACTAACTCGATTTTTGTTTAATTGCGGTTTTTGTTCATCCTCATGTAATTGGAGGATTTTGGAGGTTTTTTCATCCTCATTACTCAGTTTGATTTTCGTTAATTATTCAGGTTAACTAACTCAACTGTTGTTTATTGCGTTAAAATGCGGTTTTTAATTGTCATATAGTTGGAGTAATTGTGAGGTTTTTGCTTGAAGGCAACTGCTACGTAAGTAGATACTAATTGAGTAACTAACTCAATTTTAGTTTAGTTGCGTTAAAAATGTGATTATCGTCATGTATTTGGAGGAATTTTGAGGCTTTTGCTTGAAGACAACTGCTACGTAACTAGACACTAATTGATTACTCAGTTTGATTAACTAATTGATCTTAGTAGCGTTTTTAAGTGCGGTTTTCATTGTCACCTAGTTGGAGAAATTTGAGGTTTTTGCTAGAAGACAACTGTTACGTAATTATACACTAGTTGATTACTCTGTTTGTTCTTCTTTAATTACTCAGCCTAGCTAACTCATAATTAGTGATTTAAATTATATGCTCTGATGTCCAGGCAGAAGCATCTCCGTCACAACGACGCAATTTATTGCAGGAATTATTTGCTGACGTAGCATTGGAAGTCGATGATCGCGCCAAAGGTGATCCATCTTTTTATTAGTTAAGCTTTTTTGGATGTATGTTTACTCTAGGAGACCAGTTGATTTTTCATCAGAGCTGCTAATACTAGCTGATTGGATTATTGGAAGCTGAAATCAAATCGGTTATTAATCATTGTACTAACTACTACCAGTCATAAATAAGAAGAGTGACCAGCAAAAAAATCATGTCAGAAATATGGAAATAATCGGAATTTAGCTGTATGTCTTGATATAGTTAAACATATGTTTGAAACATGAAAATTATGTTAATGTAGTTATGTTTCTTTGAGACTAATTGAGTACGTCAGCCATAAAGGAACCTTGTTCTCCATGCTTTTGGTGTCGGGGGCTCATAGCACACTCAATTTATCTATTCAATCCTGCTTGAAATGGATTTATATAGGTTGTGGTAAAACTTGCGATAGGAATTCTGATGAGTAAATAATTCAGTACATAGGGATCGAACACGGGTGAGCTCAGTTTGGATTATAGGGAGTAGTTTAGATAAATAAAAACTGATCATTGTATCAGAATTAGTTATTTTAAGAGTTGATAGATTATGTTTAGGATTATTTTATTATTTTTAATTAGGTTAGTAGTCTTGTCCTTCAGAAAACGGTATCTATTTAAGTAGGATAGTGAATGTTATTCTTATTCAATTGAAAGTTAATAAAAATTCTAGAAAAACGATCCAGGTTGATCAGAAATTCCAGATTTGAGACGCGCTTCAAGTTAAATAGGTCTTTAACTTAAGCACCCATTGTTCGAGATATAGGTGTATTTCGAGCAAATATCCCATTGACTCGAATCTAGGCGGATTCTAGTCAAATATCCCTCGAGAAAAGACTTTGTCCTTTCGTAGGGATGTCAACGAGGCGGGTATAAGTGGGTACCCGCTTCTCAAAAATGGACCTTCATTCTAATCTGATGGTACCCGCTTCTCAAGTCTATTTTAGAAAATAACTGAGAACCATGTAACTCATCCAACATATTGTCGAGTCTCGGAATAGGAAACAGATACTTGATGGTAATGTTGTTTACAGCCCGGCTATTGGCACACATTCGCCACGAACCATCCTTTTTGGGCACTAGAGTCACCGGAATTGCACCCGTACATAGCACGATCGATTAGTTCTTCAATCTGCCGCTGGAGTTCCTTTGTCTCTTCTGCTTACATCGGTATGCAGCTTTATTGGGCAAAGGAGCTCCTGGAATGAGGTCAATGCGATGCTCTGTACGGCTGTACCTTGTATCGGGGGGTAGTCCTTGCTGCAGCTCCTCGGGGAACACATCCCGGAATTCTTCCAATAAACGTTCCAGCTCCTAGTTCCCTGAACCATTATGCAAAACCGGGCATGATTCCCTCCGTTCTCTGGCTACGATTGCGTAGATGTACTCTCCTTCTTGAATAACCTGCTCAACTTCTTTTTCATTTGTAAATAATGTCTTGACTAACCTTCTTCTCACCACGTCATCTTCGTATGGACCCACAGTTGGCCTGCCTTGTTACTTTTACCTTATTTCTGTTGTCAAGCCAGCGCAACGAATAAGGTTTCGGGTGGGACATTGTAGCTAACGATAGTTTGTTTATCAATTCAGTTGACACAACATTCGTGCAGCTACCACCATCAACTATCACACTGCACCAATGATCTTGAATCAGACACTTTGTCCGAAACAATTGATCTCGTTGTACCTTATCCTCTATCTCAATTTCAGAATGCAACATTCTATGCAATACCAAATTGGTATCGTAAATAGGAGCATCAAAAATCAACGACTCATCAGCCCCCTCCTCCTCTCTATTCATTATAAATAGACCCTCTTCCTCGATCATTTGGTCATAGAATTCATCACGAACACTCACAGCCTCTCGCAAAGTTATGTTTCGCTTATTCGGGCAATCACTTTGAAAATGACCGAATCCTCGACACTTGAAACAACGAATTTTCGATCCTTACCCTCTGCCTCTGATTGCTCGTGAGAATTCATTGGGGTTGCTGTTTTGGCGCCCTCCTTTACACTTGGACTCCCTGCAATTTGTTTTTGAGAATCGGGCTTACCCCATGACGATGTTCTGAATGAATTACTCGCGCTAGGCCGTGGATTCTTTTGCTGAGCCTCTACCCTTAGACACAAATTACACAACGTATCGAAAGTCGCATACGATTGTAATTCCACAACGTATCGAAAGTCGCATACGATTGTAATTCCACAACATGAGCAATATTGCGATTTAACGCCCTACAAAATGGAGCCATACGCTCCTCTTCCATTTCCTCTACCCCCCCTGGCCCCCCATCATTGAGAGTTTTTCAAATTCAGTGATATAACTACTAGCAACCGACAAACTACCCTACCCTGTGTTAACTCCGCAATCCTTTTATACAAATCTATCTTATGGGTTCGGGGCACATATTTTTTTTCACATCTTCCTCTTAAGGTCTTCCCATTTAACTTCTGTTTACCCTCCTTTGGTCTCCTATCTTTCAAATTCTCGAACCATAAGAAAACGGCTTTAACTAGTTTCAAGATGGCGTACTTGCATCGTTTATCCTCGGGGAGTTCTTTGAATTCGAACATCCTTCAGGTATTCTTCTCGGGATCTGCATTACCATCGAATTCTGGTAATTCCGTGACTTTGAATTCATCAAAAGGCCTTGGATTCTCAAAACGCCTTGGACCGAGTCCATGTTGTCCCGCCTATGGATGTGCACGCAACAAATCACACGCACCTGCTACAAAAGATTGTTGTCGAAGTCTCCCATCGTCATCGTCTTGGCTCTGATACCAAATGATACAAAGGCGGAAGTGAGTAACGAATTTCTAAGGAACTCAAGACAAGTCACGTGGGAAGCGCGAACAAGAACAGGAAATAGCGAATTAGACAGGATATTTAGTTCGGAATTCTACCTTGAATTTCGGACTAATGAAGCCTAACGAACAAACTGCCTCGTTTGCTTGTTAAACAAAGATTTGAATCACACTCTCAAATCGAAGTTGTGATCAAAACCTTGATCGAATTTTCTGGAATTTTTAAACGTTCAATTGAGCATGGTATCCCTAAACTTTGCCACTTTACACATGGTACCCAATATTTTATGTTTATGTACATTTTATGTTTGATTTTCATGTATAACATACCCTTTCTGGTGATATAAAAAAATCAATTGAGCATAACTCCTATACCAGAAATTAGAATTGGACAATTTTTGTTCTAAAATGATTATCTCGTCATACTCTATGATTTGAGGAAAAAAAATGTCAACTGACGTTTTGTCGGTTTTTGTTTTTTAACGAAAACCTCAAATCAACCCTAACTTCGATCTTAAATTTTCGAATAACCATTTTCGTTTCGTCAAATTATAGATCTCGAAGAGTTGATCAATTTGAAAAAAAGAATTGCCAAAATCCGATTTTTGTTCTATTATTTATGCTTAATTGAAAACTTTAACTCTTTAAGAACGATTAAAAGGACACGTTATACTTGAAAATCAAACCTAAAGAGTACTTTGTGCACAAACTTAAAAAGTTGGGTACCGCGTGAAAAATGGCATAGTTGAAGGATACCACGTGAATTTTCCGTAAAAGTTAAAACAAACGTCCCTTATATAGTTACTTAGATCTCCTTAAACAGCGAGACTTTCCAAAACGACTCAACTGAGATAATAAATAATTAAACTATTATTCCTAACTTATTTTCAGGCTAGCTAATTAAATCTAGTCTAGGAAATAATTTTATTCTGATTAAGATATTATGACTACGATACTATTTTATCCGACTTGAACTGGATTTCCTCGACCCCGCTTCTCTCAACTCGGCATTGGGCCTCCATTCAGCAACAAACATACTCCGACAAAACCCGAATGCAACTTAGCTCCAACAAATGCGACTATGTCAACAGGTCTCAGGTTCGACTCCAGCTCTTGCATTGAGCTGATAATTACGTCGGCCATTGTACCTGTATCAACTTGTTAATTGAGTATTAAAGTCACAAGTTCACTATCTGTGCGTCATTTGGTTAGTTCCACAGTTGCAATTCAGCAGGTAAGGATAACTTATTACATCCCACTGGTATAGTCGCATTGCAACATCTGTTATAATATCTCAATTCTCACCTTATTAGTCACAAGGATTTGTAGAAAACAATGTGGACTAGATGTTTAGACGTGGTCTACAATGAAACTGTTCCATGGGAAAAAAATTATGACTGCTGAAGGTTATAGAGGTATAAAATATAAATGGATACTGTAAATTGCGCCTTTGTCTTGATGGCGTTGTTCTTTCACTAGTAGTAGCTGATTTTTGGGTATCTGTATGTTGGCGTGTGTACTGATAAGTTCTGGTACGCATTAATACTGATAATTCGAATATATACACACTTGCTGCCTCTGCTTGAGCTTGGTCCGCATCTCGGAGTAACATGAGTTAACGAAATAGTCAAGAAACAGCTGTCTAGACTTTCTTGCATATGTTTCCACTACTATTTCCTGCTAATTTTCTGTATTGGACCTGATAACAGATGTAATTCTCAGCAGAGCTTCTGATGCTATAGCTCCTGTAGAAAAGGGATCAAGAAATCGGTTATGCTTTTACGATGTTCTTTCTGAACATTTTGTCCAGGTGCCAGAAGATGGTCAACCCATTCTAGATCTGATTGTGAAACTGTGGAGCCAGTCATTTGCATCTCACATATTTGCGCTGCTGTTCCACAAATGGGTATGTGAACGCGTATTTTTTATTTTTATTTTCTGAACATTACCTCTCTGAGATTTTGAATCAAACTAAATTATGTTACCCATTGCAAATAGGCCTCCACTCCAAGCGGGATAATTGGGTCAAATTGATGCAACAATCCCTTTTCCCTCGCAAAAACTGAGAGACTAATTTATATTGTCCTTGACGAGCGTTTTCTGCTAAATCGTAGCGATTGATGTTTCCGTGTATGTGTGTGTGTGAGAAGGACTAGTGTTCTCCTTAACACTGATTGCGTGGTGTTCACTTTATAGAAAAGGCTAGAAAAATGGAGACACGCTGCTTTGCCATTTTTCGTGTCCAAACAATCGGTCCTGTATATTGTAATCAGAGAACTTCTGGGTGGTGCTTTATTTCTTTTATTCTTATCGGGTGTTGAGCATTATTTGCGTTAAATTCTGCAGTTGTTTGAAATAAAAGTTGAGGACTCCGAAAAGCTTCTGCGATATTCTTCTGCTCTTGTTCAGGGTTCCACAAATGTTTTTTGGTATGTATCTTCTATGACTTCAACTAAACATGAAGGTCAATTAATTTTTTATTTGAGAACAGGTCAATAAGGTAGTGGTTTTGGGATTAGTTTGGCTAGTGCAAACTAGTGTGCCTTAATTAGTAAACGGGTCAGCTTCTTGTTGTATGCACTTTTTGTTGTCAGTAAACAAGACCAGTTTATTGCAGCATACAGGAAGTAAAATGAAAACAACAAAATTCAATCACTTGGGAAATTAGCAAAACATTGATATTGAATTTCGCTCTTTTTTTTTTTTGTAAAGATATTCTAAATGCTTGACACTGTTTCCCATGTATTTTTATCATCGTTTGATGTGTTCTGCAATAAGGAATTGATAGTGATTTCAATCTTCCTAATTACAAGAAAATTTGCTATCCAGGATTGATGTCCAGACCAACACCAGGCAATTTCAGTCACTATTTTTGGTAAGTTTCTTTACAATCATGTATTGGTTCTTGCAGCGCTTTCCTATCCAGACAGACTAATCCATCTTAACAGATTTATGATTTTCCTGCCATATCCAGTATCTTCTTGAAGATGTTGCACTTGACCAGTCACGCTTAACAAAACTTGTTATACAGGTGGGATGACGGCCTCTGATCTCACATATTAAGCTTTCTTTACAACCTTTTATTGGATAACTTGATTCCAGAGATGGCTAAAACGCTGGCTTATGCGGATGTTATTATTTGTGCAATTTTTCAGGCTCAGCGAGATTTGTTTCTTCTATTGTCCAGATTTATTTTCTTTTACAATGCAGGTAGTTTCATGGACTGTGATTGTGAATGTTCTTTGTCATGTGGAGCATGAATTTTGTTGTTGATGCCGTTGATGCTCCTTGCTCACAGTTGACGGACTTGATAGCTTCCTGAACCATTTTCCTGCTTTTCCAAGTTCCTTCTTGGTTGGTGGTCCGGCAGATATATTTGTGATCGAGCTCACTGATCAGGTAAACAAGGCTGAGAAAATGCACGATAAAAGTTCTTCCTTCCCATATCTAATGTCCCCTTTTGACTTTGATGTTCAACTATGGCAATGGAGTACAATGTCAAACTTGTCATGTAACTCATGTTCGATTCATCAAAACCAACTGTTATATTTTTCAAAACATTATAATTGTATATTGTGAGAAAAATAGGAGTCCAAGTTGTCTCAAAGTCAAAGGGTGACAATATAAGTGAGACGAAGGTAGTAACATGCCTGATGCTGTAATACGGTGTACCACCACTTTTTTGATTGTTCAGCTTCAGAAATTAAAGGTGGAGCCTGTGTTGCTGCATTATTTGTCTCAAATTAAGGTTCTTCAAGGTATACTACCTCATTGCTTTACTATCTTCTTGGAGACAGTACTTGGGTTGGTTTATTGGGCATTACCGAAGTACTTTTAATCAACAAAGGCTGATTTTATTTTAATTTCTCTAGGTCTGGAGCTTAGAATGACAACAAGTACACGGCTGAAGACGTGCTTGTACAGCTTCACATCTCCCGGAGGTCCAATGTATCCTACCAGGGCTGTTCGCCATGCAGCTTGGGATGCTTTAGATGCACTTTTTCCTGTGAGTAGTTATGCCTTTTTGACTGCCTAAACTTTACCAATACAAGGTTTTGAATTCTGAATCCAAGTTTTCCCTGAAGTTGCGACCTCTTTGTGGCTCTTTTCCACTGATTTTCCGTTGAGTGTCTATCTGAGATAGACAGGGAATGAAGGGAGGGAAGAGTAGTATCTTCAGAAATGACCAGTAAAGCTTTTTTTGTTCAATTACTGAGACTTGGGCTTTGGCCGCTTGGGGTAAGAGCAAAATGTCGTCAGGACAAGTGGATTATGTGCGGTTTGTCTTTCTAGACAATGATGGGAAGTTTTGCAGTTATAGAACTTACAGTAACAAAAGACGGGCATGTGAACGCATGCTCAGTTGCATTAAGAAGCTTAAGGATGTTTTTCTACTATTAAAGTGATCATGTTCAGGAATGAATATACCAGGGAGTCGAGGACCGTGAGAAAATCGAAATACCCTATATGTATACTTCTTTCATAGGTTAGCTCATGGGATAATCATTAGCTTCCCCTAAACCATGGCTGGAGGCCTTTACCTAGAGGGTGTAGGGCAGAAATGCGGAATTTTTAAACTGTGCTGTGCTAAGCATTTTTTTTTTTCATATTTATTTCCGTCATCACACTTTCCTGAGGTGTTGTAGGTGTTGTAGTATGAAGTTGATTGTATTTGCTAACTGTGTTACAGATTGGGCGGTACCCTCGACATCTCATCAGCCTATTCTTTCGGTTGATGTATCCATGGTATTGGCCGTCTTCATGTTGGTATTTTATAGTTACTTGCATTAAAGCGATGTTTTACTCGTTGATAGGATTGATTGTATCAATTTGGGAGAAGCTAAAAGGACACAGAATGCCAAAGAGAGATATGTAGCTTTGTGTTGTGACCTCAATGAAAGTTGTGTTACATGTTTGCTAGTCTAGAGATATTTGTGTTGTAACAAATAGGAGGATCAATCAGTATGGTTTCTCCAATTGTAGTTATGATTTTTTTTTCCTGTTCATGACCAGTGTTTGACATTTACAATTCGTAGGTTCGTTTTACTTAGAGAGGAAAAAGAGGGGTTTATTAGTCAATTATCGTCTTTCCAACTTATTCATCTAGCAAGATGATTGCTGTAAATAGAATACTCCCAAGTTTAAACTCGTGTAAGACGATAAGTATTGTCCTGGTTTAACTAGTAAATGGGAGACGATATAAGTAGCATCTTGAGCCTCGACTCTGATCTCCATGCAACTAACGCGGGAATATAGCTTACCAAGATTGTAGGGGAAGACGACGGATATAAATGAAGCATGGGTAAGCCGAAAAATGTGCTTGATGAACCCCCCCAGTACACAATTTATGTTCATCCAATCGTCCTTTAATCCGTAGTGCCTAATGATCTAAGGCAAGTAGTAAGTAGATACCACAAAAATAAGACTGCTCCAAGTGGAAGAAAAATAGCGCGCACAGTTTAGTGAAATATCGAAAGACTGTTCAGTCACCAAAAGCTAAGAAAATAAACACAAGGAAAGAGCGTCACGACAGTGGCCTACCTGACATGCAGGGCTGCTGTCTCGTAAATGTGACGTGAAAACCAGGCCTTGGACGCGGGTACTGCTTCTCTATGTCCATAGGTTTAAACCTCCAACTACCTTAAACAATGGAAGTACAAGGGATCTACAGCTGAATAAGAAGATAGTTGTTCCATTAACAGATAATTATACTTCCAAGTCCTGATCGCAAGATCACAAGGTACAATACCCAAGCTTTCAGAACCAAGATCCATCTATTGCCAACTATCCGCCTCTGCCTAAGAGATGATATAGCTAGATATAAACAAAATAGTAGGAGTCGTCATCAACGACACATTTGTGACAGCATATGATAAAGACTTGGAGAGATCAAAGAGATACGATCATGGTTCTTTACTCGTCAGTTTTCATTGGCTCCTCTGTTTTCACAGCTGCTGAGTGGTATTTTTCTAACTCAGCATCTAAATCCTCTGCAGATATCTTTTCATCACGGTCTCTTCCTCTCCCACGGCCTCTGCCAAAACCACGGCCGCTGCGTGGACGCCCCATAGGACCTCCTCTCCCTCGTGCCCTGTGAGATTACGAAGTGATGTTAGTTTAAACTTTAAACCAAAAAAAATTTATAAAGGACCTACAAAGTAATATTGAAAATGACCTACTGCCAGCATAGAAATCTGCACTACAGTGTATATAATGAAGATGTACATAAGTCTGCAGGAACTTCAGCAGATCAACCACGGATATAAGTCAAAAGCCAAACAAAACATGCAGCATGATCGAATCAACGCTAAAGTTGATACTTCGTACACAGTTCACATACAGACAATTTAATCCAGAAAATCGAAACAATTATATAAATACTGAATTTCTGTCGATAAAAAATCGCAGGAAAGAGAACTGAACAAATTTTAAAATCACAACTGTACAGACTAGTGAGGTTAAGGTATAACATATAAACAATCCAATCCATACATCGTCAACAAGTTGATGCTCACTCATATACTTCCATGGTTACTTCTATCACATATTCACATTTGTTTGATAATGTTTCACCACATCCAACATATAGCACAAGTATAACGCCAATTTCACTTCTGACCCATGTATAATTTGTGGTAACCACCATCAAGAACAAATCTAATACAACTATATGAACACAGGGTCATTACTTGGGCTGCAAAATTATACTCTCACATTGCTCAGTGTCACTCAGCTGCTCAAAAAGTTACGTATAAAAAGAGTAAACTCAAACGAAGGAAAAGAATTTGAAAGTCTATACAAGAAACAAAAAGGAGCTTTGTAGAGGAACGGAACTTAGTTTGAGGAACAACTCGGTTGTATGCTAGGGTGCAGTATGAATGGCGGAGACAAGAAAAATGTAGAACAGCTCTTGAAAACATCATCAGAGTTATGTTGAAAAACAAAAAGTATGACGTTAGGACAAGAAATCACGTACATTCTATCATATCCGAGTGGATTTCTTGGAAAACCACTAGAAGGTGGTGGTGGAGCTCCCGCACCCGAGACATTTGTGCCAACAATCTCGATTTTTAAAGGTTTTCCATCAAGTTCGATATTGTTGTACCTCTTGACAGCGGCCAGAGCATCATTCCTCCTAGAGTAAACAACTTCAGCAGTTCCCTGATAAAAGTACCCAATCTCGATATCATCCAGAGAACCAAAGAAGAACAAAAACAAAACTGAGTAGAAAGTATACACTAGGTACCTTTGATCTCCCGCTTCTATCATAGTGGACAGTGTAACGTTTCAGGTCACCAACCTCGGAAAAGAGCTCCTTCAAATAGATTACTGATGTCAGCAAGCACATGTGACCAACATATCAATTAATGAATAAATAATCAAATCAATCAGCCTCATTGTAATTTATAAACATATATGCATGGTAATGCACGAATGTATCAGCAAAACAAAAACTAAATGATAGAAACAGAACAGCAGATAAACAAAAATTGACCTCCAGCTATCTTTCCATCAAAGACAGGTTTCTGGTTTACTGAGAAAGAAATTCTACACTAGTAAGCGAAATATCTAACCATACTTAGGTAGTTAGGTACATCGCCAACACTCATACAACTGACATGATGTGGTACTATTGAGTATTAAGTAACTAGACAAGAGATACAATAATAAGTACATAACTATCAAAAGAACATCGTAAAATCCTACAATCTCCCCCTACCCTCCAAAAAGAAAGCGGTTTCACAACTCCATACCATCGCAATCAAAATTATACTCTTAGAGCAGACTGTATGTGTTAGAGTAGTATCCCGTAACTGATTGTGCAATCACAGTAACCTAAAGCACAAAAAAATTCCTCCTTGAATCCAACAAAGTAAACTGACAGCAAAGACACTGTTCACATATCATGAAAAATCAAACAGGCAAGAACACCCTTTCTAACCACCGTCTGACAAATATCCACCAGTCTACCACCAAGGTATGAGAGGTCGATGCGTGCACAAGCTTTCTAACCTCTCATGACTAGCAGCATATCAACTCGTAGAGAATCAATTTCAGGTGCCTAAATTACTTACTTTAGCTACTACCGACATCAATACAAAGTAATCTCACACTTCTACTTCCAAATAACACCTCACCCTAGTCCGCGAGCAGAGAAACCTAAAATCAAGCAAATACAAAGATTACAAAGTCCGAAGCTTCCAAATCATCACTACGCTCAGACTCAAAGCTGAAACTATAATTATCAACAAAGAAACCTAAATTCTACATTACTAAATCTATGAACAATTATTAGCACAAATACCGAGATAAATGAAAAATCTGGTATATATAAATCTGTTACACAAACTTCTTGCATAAAGTCAAGACATACACAAGAATTTGTAAATATTAGGTATTTCTAGTAGGCTAATAGCATATCAACTTGCAGAGAATCGATTTTAGGTGCCTATTTTACTTATTTTAGCTACTACCGAGTCACTGAGATCGATACGTAGTAAACTAACAGCGTACCATGAACAATTATTAATACAAATATCAAGACGCATTTAAAAGAAGATTTAAGTATTAATTAATCCGTTACTGATTGTGCAATCAGCACAAAACAATTCTTCCTTGTATCAAAGAATCCAACAAAGTAAACTGACAGCAAAGATATTGTTCACATATCATGAAAAATCAAAGAACAGGCAAGATCACCCTTCCTAACCACCGTATGACAAATATCCACCAGTCCACCACCAAGGTATGAGAGGTCAATGCGTCCACAAACTTTCTAACCTCTCGTGACTAGCAGGATATCAACTCGTAGAGAATCGGTTTTAGGTGCCTAAATTACTTGCTTTAAGTACTACCGACGTCAATACATAGTATACTCACACTTCTACTTTCAAATAACAGCTCGCCCTAGTCCGTACCTATCGCGAGCAAAGAAAACCTAAAATCAAGCAAGTTCATTGCTTACAAATTCCGAAGATCATCAATACAGCTCAGACTCAAAGCTGAAACTATAATTATCAACAAAGAAACCTAAATTCTACATCACTATAACTATGAACAATTATTAACAGAAATACCGAGATAAATGAAAAGTCCGGTATATATAAATCTGTTATACAAACTTCTTGCATATAATCAAGACTTACACAAGAATTTGTAAATATTAGGTATTTCTAATAGGCTAATAGCATATCAACTTGCAGAGAATCGATTTTAGGTGCCTAATTTACTTACTTTAGCTACTACCGAGTCACTGAGATCGTAAACTAACAGCCTATCATGAACAACTATTCATACAAGTATCAAGATACATTTAAAAGAAGATTCAAGTATTAATTAATCCGCTTAACAAACTTCTTGCATAAAATCGCTTTACACAAGAATTTGTAAATGATAAAACTTTCAATAATTAAATTGTTTATACCTTAACATCATCAGTAGAAACACCGTAGTCCAAATTAGAAATGTAAAGCTTAGTTCCGGTCTCAATTGAAGATGATCCTCCTCTTCGGCCATCGCCGCCTCCGCCACCGCCGAAACTTCCTCTACCTCCAAACATATCATGCTTCCATAAAGTATCCGGCGCCTTCAATTAATTCACAAATTACGTAAATATTCGATTCTTTGATAAACAAAACGATAATAAAGAAAACGATGAAAAAACTACCTTAGGCATAGAGTAAGGTGCGGCGCGATTTGCGGCGCGATTATCGAAACGGCGAGATGGAGCTGCGCCGGAGCGATGGCGACCACCGGAGGAAGAGCGTGAGGAAGAAGATGATTTGTTGTTCTTGATGAGGTCGTCGAGTGACATATCTAAGTTATTCGCCATTGTTGCGTAAGGTAGAAGCTTAGTGAGAGAAAATGAAAGGAGGTGGAGATCTAGGGTTGTGTTCGAAACTCTGGAAAGAGAGACTGAGATGAATGACTGAATGAGAGTGAGTGGAAGGAGAGCAGATAGTCAACAAAATTATGAGAAACTTGCTTTTGAGAAGTCTATATTTTGCCAATCCGTCTCCCTTCTAACGGACGTTATCCGTCACAAGGTAGAGACGGTCCAAATAGATACCACATTGAGTTAATATGGAGCATAGTACCCACATTGTGTAATAATTAGGGTAAAAGGAGATTTGACCTTAATTATTAAAAAAATTAAAAATTTACCTTCCCCATACAAG
>JAOWBH010182750.1:0-18604 GCA_028566215.1 Silene coronaria
CTCATGCTCCGTATGACCGTATATAGTTATCTTGTAATAGGTCCTATACGGGGCAATAATAAACCTTCTTATACAAGACTTTGTGTTATACCACTAACAAGTCCGATCTTACAACGGTGATTGATCAATAAAACGAACCTATCCTAACTCCCGTGTCTCATTACCGCGTCTCATCTTTATGTGATATTAAATATTATGAAGGTCGTCCTAATAATTCACAACCTCTTAGATCGCATCTTATGCATTATAGACAAGTTATTCTCTTTTTTCAGAATCTTTAATAGATGAGCGTATAATTAAAATAATGTATGGGCATAAT
This sequence comes from Silene coronaria, assembly GCA_028566215.1. NCBI lineage: Eukaryota > Viridiplantae > Streptophyta > Magnoliopsida > Caryophyllales > Caryophyllaceae > Silene > Silene coronaria. The sequence goes on from JAOWBH010182750.1 coordinate 320, forward strand.
TTAGTCTACGTACGTACGTAGACATTCAATGTAGGAACAGTACTAATATGAATTATTCTTCATTAAAATTAATGATAATTAATTAATTATGATCAAACTTTTTCCATGCCTTAACTACCCTTTACAAAAGGTGACTTTAATTATGTATGATTATTCCAAATCTACCTGAAAAAGACAAGGTTATTACTCGTACAATAATTAGTTGGTAGATTACCCGAAACAAAAGTGTAAAATATATAGCTGTAAAGTTAAGATTTATGTGATTCAGATTATCTACTAAAGGCCATAAGGCCCATTAGTACGTAATTGGCCTTACAAACAAAATGCCAGCTGAGGAGACACGATCGTTCGTAGCGGAATCATTCATATGCACAACCTTATTCTTATATTAGCGACATAAATAGACAGAGTTTCTGAATAGCGTAAGATGGACAATTGGATCAAGAACTAACTATATCGAATGGCTGATACTTCATATTAGTAAAAAAAAGTACCATGTTGGTGAACCCATAGAAATAAATAAGGAATACTAGTAATAGAAACATGTTTTACTACCAAATAGTAAAATTAGTTTTATTAGATGGTCTTATAAATAATACAATCCAGACGATTTAACTATAGTTTAATAATCGATCATAACATAATATAAGTAAATTTTCAATTTAGGTCTTTCATGAAACGATCTAACATAAATAATAATGATACCTATATGGTATACGAAATTAAAATAGGTAGTGTAGGACAAAACAGACAAATCAACATGTTATAGAGAAGGTTGACGCATAGCATGTGACCATATTGGTCACATTTCCTAGTGTGAGTTAGAAAAATTAAATAGGTTCGTCGGTGATAGCATAAAAGTCGTAAGTACGTAGCTGTTTTTGTTAGTGAAGTTACTGTTGATGTGCTAGTTTACTAATATTCCCAAAGAAGAATTAGACAAGAGGAATGAAGTGAAACACTCTATTTTGTCCATGTTAATCATAGAAAAAACATCTCATGTGTAAATGACTCAACTTCCATATATTTTAGTGTTGTTCAATAATAATTGATCAAATTCACAAGTTCTCATTTGTGAGGGACAAAAATCCATCACAAGCTTGTGACGTGAGACAAAGGGGCAAGTGGGAGAGGCTTGTTGTGACCATCACAAGCAAGACGGATTGGATAAAATTAGGCTCGAATCTCTCCCTTTCTCTGGCAGTGGAGGACCAACGAGATGAACAAGCCCGTAGCATAACTTTTTTGTGTATATCCAAATAATGTTTTAAATCCAAGTAATGGATCTTTAGTTTTAGAAGCGAAAATTAGCGATTACAAATTTACAACTTTATATATCACTCACTTTAAAATTTGCAGTCTTTTACAAATTTTTTGAACTTTTAATTAGTATGTTGACCTTATGTATGTTAAAAGTTGTTTCAAAGTTAGGATTTTGGTTGAATTTCATGTAATTGGCCATTTGCCCTTCCTTCATAATCTATTGAAGCTCGAATCCTCTGGCACGCGAAGGTCTTTACAAGTATTAATTTAGGTTTTAATTAATACTTGTAAAAGAAAGAAGACCCTTTATTTTGGCTCTTCTCTTGTTTGGTTTTTTTTCTTGGAAAGCGAATGAACTCTAAATCAAATCAATTTAGCACCACTTATTTCATGCAATCTCGCGGAATTTGAGTACTTTGATTTTTTCCATTCCGATATTTTATCGTTATAAACTATTTCTCTTTTCTCCAATTTCTCTTTGTAGAAAGGAGGTCCAAAATGGCTAGGTCAATCATATCAACATCCCACAAACATACCAGCCCAATGAGAAGCTCAGAAATACAATTCAAGGAATGGTCAAGATGTTATGACAACTCACCAACAAATATACTTTAAGGTTAAAAGAAGTAGGTAGAATGTGGTTATATACTATTGTCCTCGAGTGAGATCTTTCTAGGGTTGTAAACGTGAGCACCACTATAAATATGCAAGTGTATGGTGTGAGAAGACAACACATGAAAATGATAATGAAATGAATGCTTCAGCCGCCACTTTTATTTCTCGTTGCAATCATTAACAAATCTTCAATATTCAACATGGTATCAGAGCCAAGAGCATTATGCTCTGCTAGTGCATGCTCTAGCAATGAGAAGTCTCAGGTTGTGAGTTATTTTCATCTTATTCCTTCTTTATGCATTCTTTTATGCTAGTTTCTCCTACAACTTGTTGTTAGAGCTCGTAGAATTCATCTGTTTGCAATTTTCTTCCTAAAAGTCAGCATCTTTAACCCTTCTTCAAGTGTGTGAGTCTTTTCTAAATCTGAAAAATGCATGACAACACAGAATTAATACCTACCACAGTTAACATTACAGATCCCTTATATTGCAATCCCAATGACCTAGACAGTACTCTAAATATAACACCAATGTTAACTGGGGTTGAGAATTACATACCATGGAAAAGAGACATGGAACTAGATACCCCTATCAACCAAAAGAAAGCTTGGATTTGTTACAAGATCTGTTGAAAAATCAACTGAGGCTGCCAAACTAGAGTTGTGGGATGTAGCAAACAGTCTTGTAATTTGTTGGTTGGTACAAAATGTGAGTGTACCAATTAAGATGGCTATTATTCACACCAGATCTGCCAAAGCAATATGGAAAGTGTTGAAGGGAAGGTATCTTGTTAGTAGTGGGACAAGGAAATACAAACTGAATAAGGATACTTATGAACTGAAACAAGATGGAAAGTCTGTTATTGAACATTATATTCAACTGAGAACTGTATGGGATGAACTAGAAAACTTGACTGACTACCCCATACATACCAACATTACCCCTCAATTGAGTGCTTTCCTTGAAACTCTGGAAAAGAAAAAAAAAAAAGGCAAGATCGTTCCAATTCATTCTTGAATGGCCTAGACAAAGATTATGCCCAACAGAGGAGTACTATACTGCTTATGTCATCCTTACCTTCGGTTGATGATGCTGTGTCAATCATGGTTCAAGAAGAATCACACAACACAACACCACTGACTCTCAGAAGGTTGAAACAGAGGCTTCTGCTCTATTGGGAAAGGTGAAGATAGCTGAAAAGTGCAAGCATTGTGGGCTCAAAGGCATGGTCCAGGGAATTCAAAGCCAAGGAGAGGTGGACACGTTAAAAGAGGTGGCTACATTGAAAGAGGTGGTCATAGTAACAGAGGGGGCTATACTCCTGGTTATTACACAACTAGAGCATAAGGCAGCTACAGACCATATAGAGGAGGATACAGAGGAAGAGGCAGGAACAACATGGGATATGAAAGTCAATATCAAGCTGGGAGTAGCAACTCTTAAAGTAGTAATCAGTACCAACCTGGAAATGGCAATTATCAAGGTGGATATAAGAAGAGGCTAATCATGCTCAGACTGAACCCAACAATGCTGAGATTGCAGCTTCTTTGGCAGCAACATCTCAGCACTTGGAGCAGCTCATGAAGTACATGCCAGGGGTCAAAGGTGGAACAAAAGGTGGCAATGACACTGATGAAGAGCTGGAATGTAACTTTGCAGGTATTCTCTTATGCCATAATGCCAAAATAGCTCAAAATGAATGGATAATTGATTCAGGAGATAGTGACCATATGATCACTAGTTTGAACAAGCTTTTAAATGTAAAAGTGCTTGACAAAAGACCAAAGATAAACTTGCCAAATGGAGAAGTGGCGTATGTCACACATATGAGAGATTTAAAGTTGGAGAATGGAATTAAATTGTGTAATGTTATGTATGTTCCTGCATTCAAACACAACTTAATGTCTGTTCAAAAGCTATTGAAAGATAATTTGTGTTATGTGGTGTTCTATAAAACTCATTGTACTATGCAGGTCTGTTTTACCCATGAGACTAAGGCAAAGGGAAGAGCTGTAAGTGGATTATACTATCTAGAGAACTTCAAAACCACTTTCCCAGCAGCAGACAACAAGTTTAAAAATTATAATATATCTTCTAGTATGCTTACTAAATGCAAACCTAAGGCTGACAAGTTGTGTCAAGAGTCATTGATCCATTGTGATCCAAAATGTAAAAACAATATTTCTTCCATGATTGCATGTTTTAATTCCTACTCTCTTTGGCACAATAGACTTGGTCATGCCCCATACACAAAACTTCAATATATTATTCCTGTCAAACTGTCTGCTGCAGATAAAAATAAACAGATTTGCTTGTCATGTCACATGGCTAAGCTAACAAAGAACTCATATAACTTAAGAAATTCCACTGATCATCAACCCTTTGGTTTGGTGCACATGGATATTTGGGGTCCTTACAGGGTGTTGTATAGAGGAAAATATAAATACTTTCTCACCTTGGTTGATGATCATTCTAGGGGAACAGAGGTATATCTTCTAGAATATAAGAATCAAGCCTATAGTTTTCTGAAAGAGTTCTATGAATTTGCAAAAATTCACTTTGATAAAAGAATCAAGACAATTAGATCTGACAATGCTTGGGAGTTTGATGACTCATACTGTAAAAAATTTTATGTCTCAAATGGAATAGTTCATCACACCTCCATTGCTGATAGACCTCAACAAAATGGGGTAGTGGAAAGAAAACATAGGCATCTCCTTGAAATGGGGAGAGCCTTGAGATTTCAAGCTGGCTTACCTCTCAGCTACTAGAGGGACTGCATTATGATTGTTGTATACATCATTAACAGACTACAAACTCCAATCATAAACAACAAAACTCCCTATGAAATGCTTCATAATGGAATACCTGACTATTCAAACCTAAGGACATTTGGGTGCTTAGTTATGGCATACAATCCTGAAAGAAACAAGGACAAATTCCAACCCAGGGGAGTTCCATGTATGTTCATTGGATACCCTCCTAATCAAAAGGGATATAAGGTGGAAGAATTGCATACCAAGAGAAGATTTGTGACAAGGGATGTGAAATTTTATGAACGTGTGTACCCATATAAACATAGCAAGGATATTCAGTTCATGCATCCTTGTCCAGTGACAATGCCATCAGCTGAACATGACCCTATTGTTCCAGTTGAAGCTGTCCAGGCTCATGGACACTCCTATTCTCAAAGAGAAACACCTAATAGAAGCAGTCCCAACTACGAGGGACAAGAACAGAATGTCCAAGAGGCAGATGAGGTTGCTAGGGGTGAGCCTCAAAGGAGGTCTGAAAGGCAAAGAAGACCACCAAGTTGAACAAAAGATTTCATTTTGCATCCAACAAACAAAAAACACGCGAAGAAACTGCTGCACTGCCTCAAATGTTGCCCTAACCACTGTATCACAAAGTTTTTCCAATATGGTTTCAACTTTGGTGGCATATGAAGAGCCTGTAAATTTCTATAAAGCTACAAGAGATCACAACTGGGTAAATGCTATGAACTCCGAGTTGGATGCTTTAGAAGAAAATTACACATGGGTAATAACAAATTTGCCCACTAGAAGGAAGGCCATAAGGTGTAAGTGGATATACAAAACCAAATACAAACCTAATGGTGAGCTTGAGAGACACAAAGCTAGGCTTTTCATACAAGGTTGCAGACAACAATATAGGGTTGATTACTCTGAGACATTTGCCCCAATAGCTAAGATGACTACAGTTAGAGCTCTACTAGCTATAGCAGCCATGAAAGGATGACATTTATGCCAAATGGATGCGAGCAATGCTTTCTTGCATGATGAACTACATGAAGAAGTGTATATGCAGATGCCTCTAGGATACACTGGAATGGGCCCCAGAATAGTACATGGCCAGATGGTTGGTAAGAGAACTACTTAACAAGTCTGTAAATTGCCTAAATCCCTGTATGGACTCAAGCAAGCTCCTAGACAATGTTTTGCCAAATTGTCTTCTCTCTTTTGCAATTTGGCTTCTTTAAGTCCCACTCAGACCATTCTTTATTCATTAGATTTCATAATGGAGCTTTCACAGCAGTCCTAGTATATGTTGATGCTAGAAGTAGTAAGGAGTACTCAAGGAATATTTGTCTCTCAGAAGAAGTATGTGACTGATATGATTAAAGAATTTGGAGTTGGAAAATGTAGATCCCTGAGGGTACCACTTGACAGTCACTGCAAATTAGAGCCACACAAGGGCACCTTGCTCACTGACCCTGAACCTTACAAAAGGTTAGTGGTCAAGCTCATCGACTTACCAGGCCTGATATCTCCTTCTCTGTACATCTTCTCGGTCAATTCATGCAATCTCCTACCTCTGATCACTTTCAGGCAGCTAAAAGGGTTCTGAGGTACTTGAAGGGAACATCATACCAAGGCATTCTATTTTCCAGTGCATCAGTAGACAAACTTATAGCTTATTGTGACAGTTATTGGGCTTCTTTCCCCTACACCAGAAGATCTACCACTGGCTACTGCATCCTGTTTGGGCAATCACCAGTATCATGGAGGTCTAAAAGACAAAGTGTTGTATCTAGATCATCTGTAGAGGCAGAGTACATGGCAATGACCCTCGCTACATGTGAAGTTACTTGGATATTGTCTCTTATAAAGGATCTAGGAATGCATAAGATGGGCACAACTATCCTGAAGTGTGACAATCAAGCTGCAATTGCTATAGCTGTCAATCCAGTACTCCATGAAAGAACAAAACACATAGAAATAGACTGCCATTTCATTAGAGAGAAAAAGGCTAAGGGCATCATTCAGTCAACCTATGTGTCTTCTAAGGATCAGCTAGCTGATTTTCTAACAAAGCACTTGACTGCCAAACAACATGTCAGGCTCCTAAACAAGACGAGAGTGATGAGAAAGCCACACTCTCATCTTGAGGGGGAGTGTAAAAAGGAGGTCCAAAATGGCTGGGTTAATCATATCAACAGCCCACAAACATACCAGCCCAATGAGAAGCTCAGAAATACAATTCAAGGAATGGTCAAGATGTTAAGACAACTCACCAACAAATATGCTTTAAGGTTAAAAGAAGTATGTAGAATGTGAGTTATATACTATTGTTCTCTAGTGAGATCTTTCTAGGGTTGTAAAAGTGAGCACCACTATAAATATGCAAGTGTATGGTATGAGAAGACAACACATGAAAATGATAATGAAATGAATGCTTCAGCCGCCACTTTTATTTCTCGTTGCAATCATTAACAAATATTCAATATTCAACATAAATTATGTTAGTTAGCATTTCAATTATGATTTGTTTTGTTCTTTTTGCTACGAGTGAGTAGTCTTAGGGCTTGGTTAGTCTCGGCATGGATTGAATCAATGATTATTTTGTATACTTTTGATTCGCTATATATATGTTTAGATTTGTTAAGGTTGTGCTTATTATTGATTTTATTGATTGTGATTGTTAGGTTACTTCTTGATTTAATCACGTACGATAGTACGGGTTTAATCACTGTTAATTAACTGACTAATAATAACTATATTGATCAAGCCAAGGTTAAAGAAAACGTTACTTTCAAGCAACTTTATCTTCATCACTATATCTCGTCGTCTTGCCTAGCTTCGTGACTTGAGTAAACAAACATTCAACCAAAGGACAATTTCTATATATTAATTCAGAAAGATGATGTAACATCTTGACCTATTTAAACCCTAATTATGTTTTTGTTTTTGATAATTTTGGTACTCAGGATCATTCGATGAACCATACCACTCTTAATTAATTAATTGGAAAATAGGGACATTTCATTTGTTGTCTACGGTGTTTGGAATGAGAGGAATCATCGCCTCTCTACAACACAAAATCGAATTTTAGCTCAAATTACAAGCCTCATTAAACTGTATGTTTTGAAAGACCGATATTTGGCTATTGCGGATGAATTGAACAACTAATATTTTCTTTGTCTAACAGGCTTTTCTTATAAGGAATTTTTTTCCTCTTTACTATTCTCCTTCCTTACCTTGTGGATGGAGAATGTAGACAAATGTCTCGCAAAATAAAATAAAATAATACACAGAAAATTAAGAATATGATAATTTAATATTAATTAAAGAAATACAAGAAAAGTAATAACATAATAATCTAAAGGGGAAGAAATAACAAAAACAAAGCGCGATCATTTAACAATATTTAAAAAATCATTGAAAATTAACCACATAATAATTTAATACCAAAAATCACACAGAAAATTCACAACATGATAATTGAAAAAAAATCATATATACATCTAAGAACATGACATTTTAAAAAAAAAAGTAAAAAAAACTCAGAGAAAATTATAACTTGACACCTTAACAAAAATTTAAAAGATCAAATAAAACAACATGATAATTTAACAATAATAAGGAAATCACAAATAAATTGATAGTTTAATAATAATTTCATAAAACACAGAAAATTAAAATGAAATAATGAACAAAAATCGTGATATGATTAACAAATGTAAAAAAATAAAAAGAAGAAAGAAAAAGAAAAAAAACCAAGGATAAAAGGAAAAAAAAAACAAATCAAGAGAGTGGAAAATAAGAAGACTAGAAGAAAAACAAACCGAAGATGAGAAAAAAACGGAAAAAAAAAAAGTAAAGAGACATTAAGTAGTGAAATATGCAATAAGAAGAAACAGAGAGATTTGTAAAGTATTAGTGTTAATCCGATAGAGGAGCGAATAACAATAAGTGATGAACGGACGAAGAAGGAGATTAGATGTGAAAAACACATTTTTTTTAGTAAGCACGTTGCTTTTTTGTTGGCATTTGTATTAAGTGAGGTATTACATGAGATTTTTGGCGAAACTTTTGAGATATTTAATAGTATAAAATAATGTTTACCCATAGAATTAAAATGGCTACGCTCGAGGTTAAAATATTTGACAAAATAAACCGAGTGTTTGAAATTATTGTGCTCTCATTTACCGTAAGAAATGAGCAATATTCTCTAAACATCACTATAATCATATCATCATTGGACATTTGGTTGTGGGTATAGATTTCGGTTATCTACAAAGACCACTGCCTCTTTTTCGTAAACAATTAATTAGCAAAACATATTACAAACTAACATAAATTGTCCTAAAAACTAACATAAATAATATATTGAACAATATTGATTTTCAAACAAAAAAAAACATAGAAAATCCAAAACATAATAAGTTAACAATAAAGAATTCATAGGAAAAAAATACCTCGCCGTCATCAACCTTAGGCAGGAACACCACCTACCGTTCATCCCCATGTACGTAGTCTACTACCACAACGATGCCGCACTGCATAGCCACTGCAGACATTAACTCACTCTATTTCACAAGCCTTGGATTGTCTCCGATAAAGATTTGCCTCTAGGTCTTGTTGCAATTTCATATGATGTCTTTTTTGCTTGCTTTTGATAATTGCACTTTCTGGCGAGTATCTCCGCTTCTCTTTATGATATGATGTCTTCATTTTTTTTTCCGCTTTAATGTTTCGCTTACTTGACTAGATTTAGGTGACTGACTCCCTTCTAACGGGATTAAATCACTATACTGCCTTCTCCACTCATGTTATTTTGTACTCCTTCTTTTCAATTTATCCAATTGAATGACCTCTTTTTCTCCTTGTTCATTCTGACATCTTCTCGTTATTCCTGGCCGAAGTCTGTGCCCTGCTTGTTTTCTAAGCTGGGACTTTTGGCCGCTGGAGTTTATTTTTATTGTTGTCTCGCTATCTTCTGTCGCTATATTGATTCAGGTACTAAACTACCGTCCTTGTTATCCAATGTCGCCTAATTTTGTCTAATTTCTTGAACTTTGGTTAAATTTTCTTTAGCGTCATTATGTTCTTTTTTTAGGATTACTATAATTTATTAAAGATTAAAACAAAAATTTAGGACCAAAACTTTAACAACGAAAATGAAATGAAACTAAAGAAAATTTAACAAGAGTTCAAGAATTAAGAGGAGAAAAAATCAGATTACAAACAAACAAAAAGAACAAACAACATGCTACGCTGAGGAACCATACAAAATTAAAGAGAATTCTAGAATTAAGAGATTAAAAAAAATGTAAAATCACTTCTTTTCCCAACATATCCTCTCTTGAGTGCCCACACATCCACCGAAGCATATATATCTATAACACCCCCGATTACCCGGCCAAGTTAATCGAGAGCACTACCATCTCGGTTGTCCGTGGTAGGGTTTCAAAACTCCAATTTCAAGAACATTTTATTAATAATACATGTTTACTGATTACAACAATATGAACGAATATAAATACAACTCTTCTAGCTACAAACTATAACTCATGTCTATAAGCTCGACTCCATAGTGGGGCCCTAATTTCGATCATGTCATAACAACCTGTAAAATAATCTCCTCCCCATATGATCGGAAATATCATACAAATCAGCACAGGTAACCCTGAAAATAGGTGACCAAACACACAATCCACAAACGTCAATTTCAATAATTCAAATAAATGTGAATGACGATAAATATGATTATGACATGCAACATGATTATGATATGCCACTAGGAATGCAATTACAATGATCATACATAACATCTAACACACCCGACACTGATGCCAGGGACACGCCGACGACATCCACAACCCGGTGACGGTACCGCAGCACCGTTCACCCCCACTACTCGGACCGCAGTCCGAAACAAGTACCGGGATGCACACAAGTACTGGGCTCGGGCGCTAACCAGACCCCTTCCCGACGTTACGGCTCACCGTAAGTCTCTCCATACTCAAGTCATTAATGTGCACATCCCTATTGGTGTGAAAAGCCTTAATAGGTGACCTAAGCGTAAGATGGTCTCCCAACCGTCTTACGTCTCCTCAACCACCATGTATCACAATCACCACACTTCCAACCGTCTCCAACATCCAAATCAAACACACATATATAGATACATAAAATGCAAAAATAATGCAATCACATATAATCCGTTTCATGTACCATTAATCTCATATCATTATGCCTCGTCTTTCACAATATTTTACCAACATTGATTGTCCAATATTTCATCATACTCCGATTACTTTAATCATGTTATCAAGTCACAAATCTCATACACATGTTATAATGCACCCAACATCTCATTTATCCCTCTTTAACAACTCGAACGTTTAGTAAACATGTGACAATGCAACTACAATGTTCATATGAGATTAATTGTGCATAAACATCAACATATCCATCTTAATTATTGAAAGTGAGTAGGATTAACCTACCTTTAGCATACTCAAATAAGCTAATTGCATTCGACCTGATTCCGTCTCATAAAACTATTTCATCCTACAATAATTGCATAATAACTATCATAATACATTCTATATTATAATACAAACCAAAACCCTTTATTATTACTCACTAATTACCAATTAATCTAATTAAAATTACTAATTAACGAAATATACGAAAATCCCCAAAAGTTAATTCAAGCTTGAATCTCATGAAGGAGTGATTATGACAGTTTTTGAGAGAATGGAGAGAATTTGGGGTTGAAGAGAGAGAGAATGAAATGAATTATGGCTGAGCGAATGGTTTACGAAATGGATATAATTCACCCCGTTAGACCTCACTCGGCCAAGTATAGCATATACACTCGGCCAAGTGCACCGCACTCGATCGAGTACTAGTCATACTCGGCCGAGTGTCCACTACTCGATCCACTGCTTCTCTACTTGGTCCATCTGACCTTTTCCTATATGGTCATCAAGGTTCTTATTAGACTTAAGGGTCCATTCCCGATTCCGATTAGCACTCTAAAGTGATCTTAGTAATACTGAGTATTACAATCTTCCCTCTTTAAAAATGAACTTCGTCCTCGAAGTTCACCTTACTCTAGCTTTCACCAACACTTGCACCACCAAACACTTGTCCCAAAGTCTACTTACAAAGCCTCACTACACTGCACTCGCACTTTCCAAAGTCTCGTACAAGTCACTCTTACTCACTCATCTTACTCATTCACTTACTCGTATTTCTTTTCCCCAAATTTTCTGAAATGTTACATCCACCCTCCCTAAAAGAGAAATTTGTCCCGAAGTTCAGCCCGCAAGACGTCTGGTTCGATTGTTATACCACTTAATATATCTGAAAAGTTAGATTCTAAATTTCCTTTTTATGTACCTAATGCTAATCTCCTCACCCATCCCCGTATTCTCACTATTCACATTGATAAATTACAAATGTCTAAATGAATGTTATTATTATTCTCATTAGCTAATTGACTGTGCGATTGATCAACTCTTGCACCCTTACGTTATCACCACCACCGTTGTCAGAACAACCGTGTTTCGATCTCGTTTCTAATCATCACCATGGGTCGACTTAACCCGAAAATATTATCTTAAGACAACACATTAACCGCATCAACGCGACGAAAAAGACACATACAAGCATAAATCATCAACCACAGGTACATTCACACAAATGATCATTAAAACACGTCACAAGCATTCGTATATTGCCATTCAAGGGACTGGGGGCCACATACGGGCCCGAAACAGGTCACTCTGTCAAGTGAAGGGGTCACTCGATCGAGTGCCACTCGGGTAGAAGTTCCTTTCGTTCTGATAAGGATCCACTCAGTCGAGTGGATGAGTCCACTCAGTCGAGTACCAGTCGTATTCGATTGAGTGTCAGTCGAAACAGGCCAAAGTTTCGCTTGTAACTATTTTAAAAACAAACACATATCGTTCAAACCGTCACCAAGTACTCTAGCGTTTCATACATTAGCTACTAAGTTTCATCCAATGTATTTTGGCCTTATGGCCACAGTTATATAAACAAAATAAGGTGTCCCATTTCTCAAACCGATACGAATACCATAATAAAATCCGAATAGAAAGAACAATTAACGCGACGATTTTCTCTTTGGGAGGAGCTTCCTTGCCCATCTTGCTAGAAGACGACTTTCATTCGCCCTCCTTTCTTCACTGTCCTTTTCTTCCTCTTCCTTGTCGCTCTCTTCCTCTTCCTCTTCCTCGTCTCCTTCCTCTTCGTCTTCCTTTTCTACTTCCTCTTCCTCATCTACCTTCATAGTTGTCCCAGAGGTTCCCACTCCACTCCCCTCTTCGTGATGTGTAGGCGCGAAGAAGCTCCCACTAGAGTAGTGGGTCCCCGCCCAAGGACCAAGCAAGTGTCCCGGGCCATAAGGGGACGCGGGTGCCCCAATTAGACGGAGCAATACCTTAAGCATTAAATACTCCCGACGTATCTCCTATTCCGGACCAAAAGCTAGGACGCTGAGGAGGTATCACACCTTGGTTTCAAGCCGCCTCGTGCATGACCCATAACACAAGATCGGTGTTCACTCGTTGGATAAGGTCCGCCATGTGTTAGTTATGATCAATTAGGTGGTGGTTGGGCATATCTGCCGGTATAAGAGGGTGAGACGAAAAAGGTATGGGATGGTGTAGGGAAAGGAGCTTGCTCCACCTCCTCATCCTCAAGGTCAAAGTTTAGCTCTGGAGGAATGATGTAGTCTTGGGGCGATGGATGAGGTGGTCTCACCTTATGGAGTTTCCAAGTCTCGATTAGTCTCCCTAGCGCGGGTTGTTTCATGTGCCACCCCTATCCTACCCTCAGCTCCATGCATAGACACTGCACTCTTTACCGTCCTCTAACCACGTTAGGGTCTTCAAATTATCTATATCGAGGTAAGGCACCTTCTTAGCCATGGGTACGTACATCTCTTCCGGTTCATCCCCAAATAACTTCTTAACCAAGTGAGTGACCAAGGCACCACAATATACCGAGGTGTTGGAGTATCCCGTGTAAAGGCCAATATACCATGTGGCCTTCAATTCCGGGTTTATCTCGTCAAGTACAAATTCTATTCTCCTACCCACCTCTAAAAGATCCGCAAAGGCATCACTAGTGGAGTTAAAGAAGGTGCTCCTAAGCCTAAAGCTCATAGAATGGTTTGTCTTGTCATATGAATACGAGCTCAAAAACTTGAGGGTGAGGCTGCGGTAGCTCAATTCGTCTAGGCGGTACAAACCCTCCAACCCAAGAAGTTCGAATATGTCAATACCTTTTCTTCAATTCCCAAAGCTCTCAAGGTGCTAAATGAGACACACCTAGTGGCGATCATACGTCTCCCGGCTAGGACAAGGAAGTGGTCCTTTTGACGCTCGCTCTCAAACTCTATGCCGGGAAATCCCGGGGCTATGATGGCGGTCGGTACCTCCGGTTCCTCGCGGTTTCTCCTCACCTGGGGGTTAAGGGAGTTCCTTGTGTTCCTTGACATGCTACAACACGATTCACCACAAGAAAAAGAATAAAGGTAAGGACCTATTCGAAAAAAATGTCAAATTTCTTGCTCGACAAGGGGTAGGCGTACGAATTCGGTATAAATAATCAAGGGCTCATTCAATTGTATTCTAGGAAGAAGGGTATGGCTCGGAGAAGAAAACGAGTCTTTCATAATTAAATTAGCAAGTTTATCAAGAAAACAACAATTCAAGGTAGTATGTAAGCCTTCCCGGAAATAATTTCTTTTCTTATACCACAACCGGCATTTAGAACAATTAACTCGAGTTTGTAAACATAAGACCAAAAGTTAGCCATCGTTTGTTCAAAATATATGAAACATGAAAAGGTTTACAAGACTCCACAAGCATGTTTAACATGATTTAAGACTCAACAACGTGACTTAACCATTTTCATAAGAGGTTTGAGCATTTAACAATATTTGCGATGACTTAACTCAATATTAATGAAATCAAATATCAATTATATTATTAATCATGTTCCAAGTTTTTCACAAAATTCTTAGTCATAATTGGGTAAACAATTATCAATACTTGAATATAAACGATAATTCATTACCATACTTGGAGTTTCCGTTTACACTTACAAAAGTCAAATTTTATCCTATTTAAAACTTAATAAAAAATTTGAATGCATTAAAAGAAATTTACCAAAGTTTAATTGTGAATAATCCCACTTTTCCGGGTAAACTTTTATGATTTTGAATTAAATGTGTCACTTAACCCATATTTTCAAATCGATAATGTCACTTAAAATTTGAGACTTCTCTAAACAACATTCAAAATTAGCTATCATACACCTCATCATTAAACCATATTTTGAATCTTTAAGATGGTTAAGGAAAAAAAAGCCATTAAACATAAAAAACAATTTTTCGGATAGGATTTTCGAAAACAATTCGGTCCCTATGAAGCATTTCGGAGTCAAAATTTCAATGAAAGGCAAGATTTTTGCGTTACCCATAACAATTACAGCCATTTAAGACCCTTAAAATGAGTTTTTATGCATAAAAACGAAATTTCGGCATGACCCATAGGAAAATACGAAAATTCCTACCATATTTTAGGAAAAAATTTCAATTTTAAGACAAGATTCAACAATAACAACAAAGGTTAAGCCTTTGTTGAACAATTATTCCCAACAACAACATCAAAAATTCAATATTTGGGCACAAAAATGGAATTTCGAGTAGTTCATTTAGGAGCAAAATTTTGACATCAAATCTTCATATTTAATAACAATAATGATATAAAAGGTTGTTTTATATCATAAATAAGGTATAAACAAGAAAATAATTGCTAAAAACACAAGAAAACATTATAGATCTACAAATTTTGAATTGGGGAAAGTTGAGAGGAGAGAGAAATCAACTTACGTTGCTTAATTAAGAGGATTGATGACGGAATTATAAGCGTAAATCTCGAATTTTAGCAAGAAATAACAACAATGGAGTTGTAGAGATAAATTTAGAGGATTTTTGTGTTTGAAGGAGGGGGAATGGTGGATGAATGAATAAGATAGAATAAGAATATAAGAAGGAGTAATAGAGGAGATTTTACACGAGCTGCCTCGATTTCAGCGTCACTCGGTCGAGTGACCGAGTCCACTCGGTTGAGTGCGACTCCTCTGGAATTTCTGTTCGATATTCACTCGATCGAGTGAGTGGGCCACTCGGTCGAGTGTGGCCCTACTCGGTCGAGTGAGTCGTGTCACGGTCGAGTATCTCCGCATTGCTGAGGTTTTTGATCCACAATTGGGTGATATCGTCCTTGTAGCACAAAATAGACGTCGGGAGTCCACAACTGTCCGTGGCAGACCCCGAACTAAATCACACACATCTACACTACCGCTTCTTAGCTAACTACTTTCCTACTTTGTTAATTATTGATGATCGCTACTAACCCGCATATCTATTATACTGCTCACTCGCAATACGATCACATATACATATACAACACTAAGGTGCCCAAAACTCTCACACATTACAGGCACAATAAGAAGGTAAATATGTATCATTTCATCCAATCTACAAAGACATGACTTATCACACATTACTAATCCACTCATTCATGCATTCATATCCACAATCATCAAATGATTCACCAACAATCAAGTCACATACTCATTCTATTACGCATATAATCACATTAAATGCACATAGCCACTACAAGAATTTCGTCATCAGGCGACTAGTTTAAGCAACTGCAGTGCATAGTCGTCATTTTGGCGACTAATAAAAAATTCGGGCAACAGAGAGCAGGCGCCAAAATAGCGACTGAATGGGGAAATAATTGTCGACTGAATAGGCTAAATTAGCGACTGAATTCAGTCGCTAATTTAGCGACTGTCACGTGTCCGTCGCCCATCGAATTAACCCATTAAACAGACTCCCCCTTCCCTCTTTCCTACCTTACGACAAAAACACTTAAATAAAAAGCTAAGGACACCAACGACAACGGTGACACACCATCAATGACACCACACACCGACGACGCCATCACCACCGCCGGTTGCCAGCACCACTGCTCTCCATCCCACTTCTGTCTCACCTTTCTTATCATTTGCTTTGTTGATTGAAAGTGTGTCTTTTTGTTTTAATTTCAATTTCTTAGTTTAATGTGTGTATTGTTTGTTTAATTTGTGACTGTAATTAGTTTTTTGAATGTTCTTATGATGTTTATGCATACTAATGTGATGTTTACTTTGTTTTTAATTGTTAATTAGTTAGGGTTTGTGTAAATTGATAATTATGGTGAAATTGAATTGAGGGGTTTTTGTGAAATTGTTAATATTATTGGAAATAGGATTGTAATTGACAATATATTGGTGATTTTGTTGATGTTAGTATACTTTGCTTTTAATTTTTGATTAGTTAAGGTTTGTATAAATTGATAATTAGGGTGAATATAAATTGGGGGTTTTTGTGAAATTGCTAATATTATTGGAAATAGGATTGTAATTGACAATGTATTGTGATTTTGTTGATGTTTGTATACTTAATTGACAAAGTTAGTGTAATATTAGTATTGTATAATAAAGTTAGTCTAATATTAGTATTTTTGCCCTATTAAATTAGTATAATGTTAGTATAATTTTGTATTATGTAATGTTAATAATGTTGAAGATGGTTAATTAATTTAATGTTAGTATGATTTTAGTTTAGTAAATTGTTAGTCTTATTAAAACCAAATAGTATATTGTTGTATGAGTTAGTGTTAAAAATTATTGTTTGGGGTATTTTTTAGATTAAAATGAAGTGATCGGAACACAAATGGATGTACGAAGATAGAGTAGATAAGAAGAAACGTCCTACCGGTAGATTTGTAAAGGAGGTTCTTGAGTTTATTGAATTTTCTAAACAACAAAAAGAATATGATTTGGTAGAAAATAAACTTAGGTGTCCTTGTACTAAATGCAAAAACTTGAAATATTACATAATATTGAGGTAGAAGAACATCTTTATACAAATGAGTTTTATCCAAATTATTATAATTGGATTTGTCATGGAGAACCATGTTCTCCAATAACCGAACAACCTCATCAAATCAACCAAAATGAGAACCTGTATAGAGATATGGTATTTGATGCTTTGGAGTATACTACTTTTAATAATGACAATCAAGAACCTATGATTGAACAAGCACTACACCCACAAGCAAAATCCTTTTTTGAAATGTTAAAGGCTTCATAAAAACCCTTATATGAAGGTACTAGAATGTCATTGTTACAAGCCGCCTCTAGGATAGTAATCTTGAAATGTGAGTTTAATATGCCATTTAAAGCCGTTAATGAAATTGTGTCTTTGCTTGAACTCCACAACTACTTGGATCAACCACCCTTTTTACCTCCAAAATCCGAGAAATTCACATCCCATAAGGCAAGTCGCAAGTCGTTGTCAATTTTTCTTTAGTGACGACAAAACTAATTTGAATGATATGGTGAAAAACGAGACGAGGAAGGCTAATGTTGCGACCTTCTAGCCACGATTGAACCGTGACCATCTCATAGCTAGAAGCTTTGTCGCGACCACCTCTTCGTGGGATAATGGTATTCAAAAGATAGTTAAAAAAGAACTTGAATTTGAGAGAAAAGGAACTCACCAACAC
>JAOWBH010182969.1:0-18589 GCA_028566215.1 Silene coronaria
GGAATTATACCAACAAGATGAACAATAGATGAGAATAATAAGAATAATAATAGAAGAAATCTTGGAATAGATGAAGATGTTGTCACCCAATCTTGCATAAACTCAATTAATTCTTCAATTACAAACTAGATCTAAGACTAATTTTGGAGAATTTTGTGGAAAGATTAACCTAATTAAGAGTCTAATCTAAGGCTATTCCTTTAAGGAGGCTACTGAGGTATGGGATAAGATAGATGATATAGATCCCCAATTCTATTACAAAGTGGGGTATTAATAGGGGTTACAAAATTAGGGTTTTAATTGAGGATTAGAATAATGAGGAAAGGCGGAATGGAACAGTTCTGCTGAATGTATCGGACGAGATGGTCCTGAGCTCGGACGGGATTGAACAGTTCACGTGACTGTCTCGAACGAGATGGTCCTTAGCTCGTCCGAGATGCTTGGCAGCAACTTTCCGTTATTTCCTTCCTTTAAACTCTTGGATGATAGGTATATACCTTCGCCAAAACTTTTTTTCATTGACTACGGCCTTCTTGTCTTGTCTCCCTTCTTGTGTCTTTATGCAAGATACGTCATTAGGCCACCAAAATGAGCATAAAAGACGAGATTTCCGACTCATTTGGCTCATTTCCTATAATTCACATAAAATAAGGTAGAAATGCAAATAGGAAACTTTTGGCCATAAACCGACTATAAAAGAGATTAAAAGCATACAAAATAAGGCTAGTTAGGGGGTATAAAACGCGTAAAATTGAACCACATCAACTTCCAAAATTCATTTTAAGATTTTAACAAATGAAAAGTGATGTTTCCGTGAAATTTAAAACAAGTTTTTCAATTTTGAGACAAATTATAAGCACTACAAACATAATCTAAGCCTTCAGGTACTAGTTAGACTCTAATGTTGTAAGATTTAAATTGTTACTAAGATTAGAAAGAAAGAGTGGAGTAGGAAAGTTAAGATTTAACTAAAGGAATATAGAGTGGGGTTTTAGAGAGTTTTATTAAGGTGTTTGAGTGAGTGAAGTTATGAAGAATGGAGAATGAAAGGGAAGGAGGGAGTATAAAAAGGAAATCAGACTTCACGAAGAAAATCTGCCCAGATTTCGCACTCGGTCGAGTGCAGGTTGTACTCGATCGAGTTCTAGGTACTCGTTCGAGCGTCCTGCCGTACTCGGTCGAGTGCCAGGTACTCCAGTTCATAGTAGAAATTGAGATTCCTGCAAACAAAAGAGTAAGTTCGGGGGTCAACCACTTAGTAGCGACTCGTCCCGAGTTAGTCATCACGCTACTATTCTTCCAATTCTCATAAGTCTAACAAGATTCAACACAAGAATAGCAATATCATCGTTCACACGCATACTATGCAAGCATCTTATCAAGCTATTGAGAATCGTATCATCACTTACGACCATATTTATTAACCCTTACACGCCACTCATTCAACGACAAGAACCACATCACATTACGCATGAATCCAACACATATATGATCTCATCACATTTCACATAAGCATACGCCAAACTCAAAGCCACCCCCCGCGGTTTACCGATCTAGGAACAATAGGTCAAGACTTTGGAATGAGGGCGCCTTCTCACCCTAAATCTACCTTCTATTGTGCCTACGCCAGGTTCATTTTATTACACACCTACGTTCATTTTGGTTCATTGGTGGTTCATGTTCCAAAATCGTCGCTCGGATACCACTTTCAAAGACACCCAACTACCCAGCCAACATATAGTCAAAGTTAAGCGATTAATACAAATTGGTCATACATTACGCCAAGTCTAAAGTACAACAAGTGATTCTACTGCAAACTATGTCATCCTCTAAAATACGGACTCTGAGTGTGAGTAGATCATCCCATATCCCAATCACCTCGTATCTAGCTTGCACTAATTGCTCCCCATTATGCCTGAAAATGACATTGGGACCATCACAATTTACAAATAACGCAAACGTCAGTAATGATAATACAAATGGTCGCAAGTATGAAACATGACACGACGCACTCACACTAAACATAACGGCAACCATATGACTGATTAACTCATCTCCTTACATCAAACGTTACTAAAACTCACATCACCGCCAGACCATAGCCTGTGAAACCAGTTGGGCCGCAGCCCGTGTACAACAAGGTCCTAGTGCGTGATGAGCCCGGTCATGACCCGAAACTACTTCCATATTCATAATCATAATACGACAATTTCGTGAACACTATCATCAACGTCCAGGTCCTCCTTGAGTGAGAGACTCAAAGGAATAATCCTGGCGTAGGTATGGTTCTCCCAAATTGTCCTACTCACCCAAACCACCAACAACAACCATGAAACGATACCATTATCCATCACACCTCAAAAGCCAAAAAAACAATTCATACCTATCAACCCAATCATATAATCATCAATCCATTTAAGAATAAGAAGTATCTTAATAATGAACAACATATAATCTCATGTCCAACAATTACACATCAACAATTACTAAATCCTAACTTAGTCTCCCATATCTGGTGACTCGACACATAATTATACAACTAATCACATAAGAAAGCATTCATACTATCAAAACCGAGCTGGAAAATCCTACCTTTAAGCACGATTTCAAGAACAAGCAATTATCCTGACGTCCTTCTCCAATACGTCTCCTTCTATAAGGTAATAACGAAATCCGTATCAAAAGTGAGTCTAGAATAACCAAAATATTAAGATTCACTAACTAACTCCTTTAATTACCCAAATTCCCAACTATAACAATTTAACACTAGGTTCTCACATTTCCCCCAAATTCTAAGGTTATACTAACCGTTAACTAATATAAAGGCATAAGGAAGACTTACAAATATAAGATCGACAAGGACGATAGGTTAGAGTGGATGCAAATCCCAATTCTTAGCTTAATCTTTCTCCATCTAGGGTTATATATGGGAAAATCTATGATGTTATAGAAGGTTTATGGATGATAAAATGACAGAAGAAAGGTAAATGGGTGGTATTTATACTCATACAATAAACCTCGAATCAGATCGTGCGAATAAAATCCCAGACCGGTCCACTTAGTCGAGTATACTTGGCCGTGTGCACCACACTCGGTCGAGCATCACCTTTACTCGATCGAGTACTCTCATCTCGATATTGTATGAACCACGAGTGCACTCTGAACAAGGTTCACCTCTTAAAGGTACTTGCTAAGGGTCTCTATACTCCCCTAAGGTCCAAGTGTTAGCCCAATTGAGTCCTAAAGGTCAGTCTTAAGAACCGGATATTACAATCTTCCCTTGTTAAAATGAACTTCGTCCTCGAAGTCTGCCCCCCACTCAATATCGCTCACTCACTTGCTAAGTCCTCAAGATCATATCCGTATACCCACACACTTACACTCTCCCGAGGTTATTATGTTCATAAGGTTCAAATTCTAATCCTCTCTTGCTCTAGCATTTCTCCTCTCCACTTCTACCTACACTCATATCTACCCCATTACCGCACGAATCCCAGATGTCACTCTCACCGCTTAGTCGCTCAATCTCATCATTATTGTTTCCTGCCATTTCCTTCCGGTTATTAAACCCATACCTTTTCCCAATGGATTTAGATCAGGTTCAGGTCTACCCGCGGATTCGATTCTCAATAAATCCACTAAACAAATCTAGTATAAAACAGTGAAAAATGTACATGAAATTCATTCTTCTATGTCCCCAAAATAAAATTTCATACTATACAACTCTATTTTCCCATTGTTTTCTTTACTATAAACTCTAATTTACATCACAAAATGATTATAAATACAAGGAGAAGATCTAAATTAATTTTCTTCCCAAATATATGAACAAGAATCAATTATAATACTTGAATGCTTCTATGGATGACCGACCGTCTTTCGTTGTTGGTAGATGGTGTTCACCGGCCAGAATCTATGCAAGAGTAGTGGTTGTTCGGTTTGCCACCTATGTGAAGTTGTGATCTGATTAGAAGGAGTATGCATCGTTGCTTTGTGAAACAAGGGGGTTTTGTGGAGGAAGGAAATAGAATAAAGGGATTTAGGGCCTCAAGGGTTTGTGAAACATGTGTCAATGTTTAAAGCGTGTGTCAATGATTAAAGCTATATTTGATTTGGTTTTACAATTTACACAAGTTTTTTTAATTTTTTTTAATAAAGACTTTGCGGTTTGGGTCCGGGTCCGGGTCCTACAACTTAGACCAGACCCGATTCCGAATTAATTTTGGAGGACCCATATCCGACCTATACCCATTAGGTCTAAAAAATTTAGATCCCAACCAGCCTCATTCGGGTCCGACCAGCCAGGTCTGGGTCGGGTCTTGGACCCAATGCCATCTCTAGTCCTAGCTGATATAAGATACCCTTATTTTATTCCTAATTTCAATCGAAATTTTCTTATAAAACTACTACAAAAACTGTAGCAGTGTTATCCTACTGACAAATAAAATTGTCTTTATTTAATAATTAAATCACTCTAAATTTATTATAACTATCTAGCTTGTATCCTAATCAAACCTGGCTATGTGACCCATCCTTCTAGCATAATTAGGAGTCTTATACCTTTATTTGCATGTCTCTTAAGTATCCCTGAGTTCGACTATGTCACGGTTTCTGATCCTTTGTCACTATGCACGGTTACGATGAAGACAACCGAGTGAACTATATCTGTGAGGTACTACGTACATTGTCGGAAGGTGTTGACCGTGTAGGTGCATGTCGCGAGCTACAAAAGGATGTGTTCAAGATCACAGATTAACCTGAATCCCAAATATTGCCACGTCTGGGAGAGGAAAATTGAACTGATCTTTAATTTTAAGGAGGTAGATGACGAAAAAAGTGCATGTACGCAATTTTAAAACTTAGTAAGAACGCATCTTTATGGTATGAGAATCTAAAGACGGACCGTGGTTGGGAAGAAAATGAGATAATAAATTCTTGGGAATTACTCAATCGCAAAATACGCAATAGGTATGTCCCAAAGAACAAAAAAATCGACGTGTATCGGAAGGCAGTTCAGCTTGGTCAGGGAATTATATGTGTAGTCGAGGAATTAACAGAATAAAAGATGGCGTTTTTTTGCCGTGGCTTAAGTCGATCCATCGCTAATATCGTCGACTTACATACCTAATCATCTTTCGATATACTTTACAAGTTATATATGAAATTTGAAGCACAAGCAAAAGTTAGAAGGTCTCAAACTAGTAGCATTCCGCAGACTGCCTTGTGGAGACAACTTGAGAGTAGCAGCCCATGTGCAGTTAAGACTTAAGAGATAAACAAGTGGTCGAGAATAAGATACAGAATATGTCTAAGGTGCGATGTTTTGAATGCATGGGTGTTTGGAAATTATAGATATTTTTGCCGAAATAAATAAAAGGATCGTCACATTAAGGAAGGATATTTTTAATCGAGACGAGTTATACGAGGAAGAAGAGAAAGTATCTCACCAATGAAAAATGAAGAAAGTGAGGAAAAATAGGCGGTGTCCTATGACGCACCCATCTACGACACCAACCTAAATTTGTGTCGCACGTTGTAGACCAAAACCGAACCCGTTGTGATGGAGCAAAGAGATCAAATTTTCCATACTAAATGTGTGGTGAATGACAATTGGCGGAGCGTCATTATCAATAAAGGTAATTGCACCAATGTAGCCTCGTCAAAGATGGTCAAAAATTTGGAATTGGCTACAACCGCCCATCCCGAGTGATACACTCATACACCCTACATTGATTGGGTGGCGAAAATAAGGATAAGGTAACTAAACAATACTCGAGTCCAATTTTCCAATTGTCCTTATCTTGATGAAGTATTATTATGTGGTATAATATCGATGGATGCGTGCCATATTTTATGGGGACGACCATGAAAATTCGACAAGGACGTGGTGCATAAAGGGGAGTAGTAATGAGTATAGTCTGATCACGAAGAGCAAGCAAATTATTTTACGACCAATGACTCCGAAAATAGTTAGTGATAAGCATTCAATTGAGCCTTGACTTCTAGCTTGTCGATGTTTGCTAGCGTGCGAAAAATTGAGCAATCATCCATGAGGATGAACGTGCATATGCGGAACATCCTAGGGTCACTCATATACTTAAGAAAGACAATCTAAGTTAGGTATTACTATATGAATTCACTTATTTTCAAGAGAATGAATTTTCTTTTGATC
Source organism: Silene coronaria (assembly GCA_028566215.1). Classification (NCBI taxonomy): domain Eukaryota; kingdom Viridiplantae; phylum Streptophyta; class Magnoliopsida; order Caryophyllales; family Caryophyllaceae; genus Silene; species Silene coronaria. Next base: position 6,173 of record JAOWBH010182969.1, read on the forward strand.
CGCGCATACCTCCAATATTTGATGATGATTATGATGGTGATGATGAGTCATATAATTTTTCCGACGAGAAGTTATGTGAAGATGAGATTGTAATGGGAATGAATATTTATTTATTGAGCTACCTCGCTAATCTGGTGCAAGGAGGGTATGTAGTGGGGTAGAACGCAAGGGCTGTTATGGGGTACAATGTATAAACTTGGAATCTATATCGAAGATGATGAGCTAAACGTTACTTTTTCTTGTTTAGGTGATGATTTAGAAGACTCGAAGAAAGATTATTATCTCGTAGAGGAAGATTTGGAAGATTAGAATTGCAAAAAGGTAACAGTGATAGGTTATTCCACACATATTTTTGTGTGATTTATGTGTTTAGATTAAGTTTCATATGAAAAGATGAAATTTTTACGTTGAAATTTACCCCATTAAGTTTTATTTATGAAATTGGAGTAATTTATGAAGGTTGTAAGTTGTGGATTGTTGTTTTAATTACATAATTGATACTTTGACCTTGTTTTTGTGCCCAACAATGATGTTGGAGCAACTTTGGGTAAAGTTTGGTGATGTGTTTGTTGAATCTTGAGATTTAAACTTGGGTTCTCTTAATTTGAAGGCATAATATTGATAAATGAACGGTTGAATGATGTTTGAGTGTTAGTATTGATAGTGTAGTATGATGATTTTCTTTCATAAGATAAATAGGTAAAGTTTCTTGAGAAGGAAGAGTTTTATTTTCGTAGGGTGAAATTTAACTCGGCGGGAGAAAATTTTTGCCCGGTAGAAAAAGTTGAGTATTGTAAAAAATTTCGTCTGGTTAAATTTCACCCGGAGAGCGAAAACTTTTCCTCCACTGTCGCATTTTATTAAAATGGTCATATCTCCCTCGTTTCATGTTTGTTTGTGGCTTGTGACCTACCGTTAGAAGCGTAAGAGGATAATATACCACCTTCAATTGGTTTCACTTCATTCTCATGTATAAAACTCCAGTTATGAGCCATTAAAGATGACCCTTATTGTGGTTGAATTTTAAACTCGTTATTTGGATGAGGCTTTATGTTTCTTGTTGAGTATACATCTTGACCTTCATTTTAAAAGGGTTATATGTGACATATTAACACTTTTTGATCATTGAAACACTTTTTCTAAGTCTCTTTCACATGTTATATGATGGTTTTGGTTGTTTGGTTCATGTGTGACATTGTACCTAGTATATTAACTAGACATTTCTTTTGACCTTGTTTTGGACCTTTGGTTACGGTATGTGCGCCATGTTTCCGAATTTAGTTTACTCTTCCGCCCTTCTTCAGACCTTTGATTACGGTATGTGTGTGGTGTTTCCGATTAGGGGTTAATCGGCCTTTGGTTACGGTATGTGTGTCATGTATCGAGTCGTGGATGCAAAATATTTATCGCATGTCGAATCGGGACACGTTTATCCCGAGAGTCTGGATCTAGGTTTAGACCAGGACTCTATTATTATCGTAGTCTTACTAAGAGTTTGAGTAGTGTATTTTTAGTCAATGCTTTGTATGTGTCTTACAGTTCTTGAGTTACGTCCTTGTTCGGATAAATTGTCTAATTAATTTAATTCATGCATGTATATAGTATCACATGTCATTATTACTAAGTGAATCTATATGCTTTAAATTCATCATTTGTTCTCATGTCTTATTGTCGGGTTGTAATGTATTATTTTAATATCGTTCTCGACTACGTTTGTTTTGATGTAATATGGCTGGCGGAACCTTGAGTTACTTCCCCACTGATTGTGACATTCATTTTTATGAATGACAGGTACAAGTGCGAGTGTCGATAATATTTGACATTTACCTTACAATTAACTTAAACTCACTTTTGAGACTTTTTATTTGTGGGATATGTTTCCCCCCTTGTTTGCAACTCATATTTCGGTTGTATATATTTTACTTATGCTATCTTTTTTATTTAAGGTGACTCCGCGTATTTTATCGAAAAGTTTTTAAAACCCGTAAATTACGCTAAATGTTTACTAGCTTATTTGTCGTATAACGCAGGGGTTCACAACGTCTAATAGTGGCATGATTTTGAAAATATTTAGTATTATTATCTCCAAAGTTAGCTTTGTTTATATGGGTTTCTTGTTGCCGATAAATGCGTTTGTAGGCAAGGAGGGCCTTATGCTTGGAGCTCAATTACGGAGCCGTGCATCTAACAAACAAAAGATGCCAATATGTATTATGATTCTCAGGTAAGACTACTGCATTTAACAAATTAATCTCGCAATTTACATATATTTGATATATATTTTCATTTCCAAGATTATGCATGAAGGCTGAATTAATCGGTGGAATTCAAGTAAACTGAGAATCAACTTGTGACTATTAATAGTAAATAAATGCGAGTTGTTATTGGTATAAATCTATGAATAAATGAACTAATGACAAATACCGATTATCTTTTTTCGTGAGGATTGAATTTTCTTTGTTTTCATTGTTGGCTTGTAGATGAAGAATCATATAGATGAAGAACAACGTAGATGAAGATCACACACCATAATATAATGTTGAAGAATGTAATCATTGATGATATTTAGTGTAAATTACTATAAATTTAATTTAATAAATTGTTTTAGTGTAAAATAAAAACTTTACTTAGCTAGAGTTTTAATTTAGTTGAATAAGTGTTAAATAGATATATAATTACAAACCTACCCATAAAATTTTGGCGCAAATAGAAAACAAAATTTATGTTTCTTAGTTTTTCTTTTTTCATTTATTATGGTGGCGCCGAGATTCAGTATGACCGGGTAGGGCCATGTCGTAGAGATGATCAAGAGTGGGCTTGGGCCGGATGCAGGCCGGGCCTAATTGTGACAAAATTGTCCGGCGGGCCTGATTTTACAGCCCGCGTTCGCTAAGGCGGATCAATTTATGTTGTCCATACCCGCCCACTTCAAGATAGCGGGCCTGGCTAAAATTAGATATAGAAACTATTCTGTTGAAATACTTAACTGGCGAACTAATTATTGTTGCTACAATACCAAAATTTAACTAAACCCTATGAAAAACTTTTAGTCTTATAGGAAGTTCAAGCATAGCACAAATTGTTTAAAAAGACAGTCTCTCAGCATAAGACTGATCTATTAACTAGAAATCCAATGCATTTGGAAAAATTACAGGAACGTAACCGCTCTCTCTCCCACGCATATTTTTCCCTCTGACCCTCTCTTTTATGTAACATCTCCCAAAGCAACACTAGACCTCCCTCTCTACCACCTAATCATTCACGGAATCATCTATTCTTATTCTCGTCTTGATGATCGTGCTCGCCAAAATAAAGGTGATCCCACTCCGTGCAACTCCTCTAATATTAAAAAATCTTGAGGTCATGAGTTTGGAACTTAAAAAACTAGGTTTCAAAGTACATGATTTGAAAACTCAAAATCCTAGTTTATTTATTGAAGTAAAACAAACATAATTATATATTGAGTTTTCAAACTAAAATCATCGGTCATCAATGTAAATTCCACTGAGTATTTTCAAATCCAAGTTGTTAAATTAAAGCTGGTAGTTAATAAATTAAAAGTCATCTTTTAAAAAATGATAGTTAAATACTTCAAGTTTGCAGATAAAAAAAAAGTAACATTAAGCATTTAAATTTTCCTTATAACTACATGACGTTTCCATGTTAAAATTGTGAGTTTATAAACTAAAACATTTTCCTATTTTCATATAAGCAAAACCCCAATTTAAAATTTACATATCAAAGTTCCCATCATAAAAACATGTATAATTAAAGTGAAAACAAATGGTTTAAAATGTGAAATGCTTAGTTTTATTTCTCGATTTTGGAATTTCGAAGCGCAAAATCCAAACCTGCTGGGCGGTAGTAATTGGCGATCGTATTGGTCGTAGTTGCCGACGCTCTTAAATTTTTTTCATTGACTAGTGGAAGGAGATAATGGCCGACCACAGGTGAAGGGGTCGGCGATTATAACGATGGTGTTAATGGTGGAGGATGTGGTGGAGGAGGACAAGGACATGGGGGAAGCATTGATAGCAAGAGTACGTGTATTGATACTTTAGATGGGGCTTCAATTGATTAAGGAGGTGGTGGAGGCAGGGATTGTGGAGATGGAGGAGAAAGTCCATTGCTCGTGTGAGAGTATACTGTTGAGCCCTTCCTATGCTAAAGGACGGTCCTATAGAAGAGTTGTTGTTGTGCTATACAATTATTAGGACATTAAATATTTTAAATCACACATCTAATAACGAGCTTAGCGGGCTGTCCACGGACACCCCATTTTTATCGAGTCTAAGCCCGTCCGTTTATCTTAGTGGGCCTAATTTCTTTGCCCGTTACCCATTTATCCTTACACTATTAAAAGAAAGGAGTGCAATTTTATTGTAGCTAAGAATAGTGCCAACCCAAACACAACTTTCACCGTTAGATTTATAGATTATATCTTGGCCATCCGTTTCTCTCTCACTCACAACCATCTCTTGACGTCATTCGTTGTGTTCAGTTCTTATCCACTCATTCATTCACTCATTCCCTAATCCCTCATTGATTTAATTGCATCAAAAATCAGAGGCATTTGCGGCTTCATCACTCATCAAAATTTACATTCATCAATTGAAAATGAGATGTATTTTCTCCCTTTTAAATACGATGCTGAATTCAACTTATGTTCTTAATTCGGTTTGCTCTTGATATTGTTTTGGATATTACACTATTTTTTAGTTTTCTACATGCATCTTAGCTGTATATTCGATTCCATGATTGCGATTTGATTTCAATTTTGCTGGGTAGCCGCTTATGCTTTTTGCAACCCTGCGGTTGGAATTGTAGCAGTCGAAACTAGAAAATTGGATTCCTTGTGAGGTGGTGGTTGCTACGGCAGTGTAATATTGTTCAATCTAAACTTGGTTGGGGTCATTTCTCTACTGTTTGTCTTGCTTGTTACACTCTTCTTCCTGTAATTTCTCCTTTCTTCCTTTTTTATTTCGTAATTACTGATTGTTTAATGAGTCGTAGCGGAATAGGAATACTCCCTCGTACCAATCATTTATTTACCGTCGATTGAAATACCTCTCAGATAGAATATAAAAGGTAAATAACCGACTGGGACGAAATGGTTAATTGTTTTCATGGTTTATTCAAGTGTAGTTGTATATATGTGTTGAAAATCCATAACCGAAGAACAAGGAGTCTTTGATTCTATTGAATTTTGGAAATACTAATACAATAGTAGTGTACTGTGTATCTTCAAGAATTGTCGAAAATATAAGGGGGGTGGCCGCCCTTGTTACTCCTGTGTATCTATGAAAGATCTTTTAAAGTGAATGGATATCGAGTTGTAGAATTAGTAGAAGAAAGTTTCTAAAATAGGATTAGAGCAATAGGGGTGAGGATGGGTGATGCTAAAAGTGTGTTTTATTTTCTATTTTACGAGGGCGGGTGTTGGTGTAGTTTATAATGATACTCCCTCCATTTCACTTTTATTGTTTTCATTTGACGGTTGTAGTCAAATGATGTTGACTTCGACGTACTTCATACGCTTTTTCACAGTATACAATATCAACAACTTTGTAAACATGATTTTAGATTGTATATATGTATTATAAAATCAATGGTCAAAGGTGATTTGATTGAGTATTAAAGCCAAACAAAGACCATAACTTTGGGACGGAGGAACTAGGATTGAAGTCCTAAATACGAACTCTTATGTTGCATGTAGGTTGATTCTGCATGTTCATGGTGCTCTATAATATTATTGTTTTGTTGTGCCAATTGATGTTTGGCAATGATTCTTGCTCTATTTTGTTGCATTTATTGTAAATAGATTTGCTTTCATCTCTAGCAGAAACAAGGTTCTTATCGTGCTATGGCTTCTTGTGGAAATATGTAGCTTTAAAAGTTCAAAAGAGTGTGAAACATTACACAGAGGCTGCAATGGATGAGATATCTATCCTCAAACAGATTGCAGATGGAGGCCCGAATGACAAAAAGTTTGTTGTGAAGATGTTAGATCATTTTAAGCATTCAAGGCCACATGGCCAGCATGTGTGTATCGTTTTTGAGTACTTAGGAGACAACCTGCTTAATCATAAGAAGTATTCGGATCACCAAGGGATTCCACTTCATTTGCTGAAAGAAATTTGTTTCCGTATTATAGTTGCTTTGGATTTTTTGCGTCGTGAACTTTCAATGATACACACTGATTTGAAACCGAAGAATATCTTCCTTTTGTCCACAATTGATCCCTCCAAGGATCCGAGGAAGTCAAACATTCCTTTGATTCTTCCAATAAATAAACCTAAAGCCGTTTCTGATGTCTAATCCTCGAAAATCACACCCGCCATCAATAGTGATTTGACCAAGAACCAGGAATAGAAAACGAAGAAAAAGGCTAAGAAGGCTGTTCAGAAATGTGCCGAAGATGAAGGTTTTGAAGATCCTGAGTCCTGCGAGAATAATATCAAGATGCATCGTACTATTCCCGAGATACGCATTCTCAGGTACTCCACTTTCTTAATTCTCTTCTTTGGTTTTCTTTATGTTTTTTGTTTTTTTATTTTCCTGATTTTACGTTTAATTTATTGACCATGTCACACCACAATGACTATGGAATTATATATGTTTTAGCTTGAAATGTAAAAGAGTACTGATGGAATGTTTTTACGTATTTTGTTTCGCACATTAGTGATCTTCCTGCTTATGGATGTGTTAGTTTTAAGTTGTTAGTTGCTGACGGTTATATATCTTGTTGATTTTTGAGCTTGATTAGTTGTCAGGTGTGTTTGAGTTACTTTATTATCCGTTTGTGTTTCCCTGTAGCTCTACTTGCAATGCCGTTTAATAATTCGTTAATTTTGTTTAGTTTTAAAAAGTTCTGACAACAGGCTTTGGTCTGTCGTATTTGCGACTTGATATTTACTGGGATTGTTGATTGGTTTAGTCTTTAAATGTTATTTGGTAAGAGTTACTGCATTATTATGTGTAAGTTTTGCGGTTTTGTTTGTTATGCGCCTTCCTTTTTCAGTGCTTGACTTTTAGGTTGTAATGTGGCGGCTGGTTTGGTGGGTTATTTTGCTTTTATTTTTCTATGTACTTTGGGCTACGTCCTACCACTGTATCACTACACCATGAGACGAGTTACATGGAGCAGGATTACAGTCACCTTTTTGGGGGTCACTAGGCATATAAATTGCTGTTAGAGGGACTTTCTTGCATTGGAAATCTTTAGTTATTGTTGCTTGTCCTTACGAATTAAAACATTAACTATTGGTGTATTAATAGTACCGCTGTTGTCTCTCTTGTATGAGATGTGAGCTCGTTTTATGATACCTATTTCTTGTTTGTTAAATAATTTAGAAGGTGAGATTCATTCTTCCCTACTTCCCGTCAATTAATAGAGCTTCCATGTTGTTTCTTAGCACCTGGTTGAAAAGGAGAAATTAAGAGCTTGATCTTAGACTTGGCAAGGTTGGTCAAGATTTGGAAAGGATTAATGAGGAATCAGTGTACGAGTATGAGGTTTTGGATGGGGTTAACTCTAATTTAACAGCTTTGCAGCATACTTGATCATAGTAATTCTGCAGAAGAGGTAACAGACGAGACTATAATCCAATTTTGGTTTGCTTGGTTTAGTTGTTTGATAACTTATGATGACAATTGAATTTGTTTCAGTGTGTTCGTTTGTTACACTTTAACTCTGCATTGAATATCTTCCTCACTTCCAAAGAACGTCGTCTCATCTAAGGCGCTGCTTTGAGTTGATGACGCACAATTGTAAGATGCTCTCGCCTACTATATTATGTTTTTTTTGTTACGAGATCGCGCACCCCTCAGTTGTAATTTTGGCCCCCTTTTTATACGGATTTGATTACCCTTGCGATTGAAATTTTGACCCCACTATTTTGTGCGTGAGTTATTTCACAGTTGAATTCTCCCCTGTGGTTGGAATTATAACCCTTCTGCGCTTTGTTGTATGCAAAGCCCATAATACACTGTTGTAGTGTAGAAACTGAAAGATGATTTGGGAGTGAGGTGGTCAATTCTCACTACATGGTATGTTCTTTTGGTGGTCGTGATATCAGCGCTGTCATTGCAAAATTGTGCCCGGTCAGGTATCATCTTATTAGCCTGCCCAATCTTTACTACTTGTACCCTTTCTCAGCCATTGTGTACACACCTCGTTTTGCACCTCCCGCAAACCACCCAGTGATGATTGGGCCGCATGTTTAATAAATGGCACGAGTTTATGACATTTTATTAATCCGTCGTCAAGTGGTAGCTCAAACAACCGTGTCAACCCCTTGGTCATCATCTATGCGCTGATACGGTCGTTTTAACAGTAATTAGAGTCTATTTGGAGTCCGGGTCAAAAACCGTCTTCAATTTATGATTCCGTTTAAACTCGTTATGGAGGTTTCTAGAATGCCATCGCCAAATAATATAGCTTAATATTAAATATCCCGTCCAAATATCTCACATTGTCGAATAAGGAAGCCGTTATCTTCCTATTTCCATAATCCAATTCCAAATATCTTGCGTGCTGAGCAGGATACCACGGGGGAAAGAACGCAGTAGGGGCTGCGCCTCTTCCTCATGGCGCAGCTCAGGCTGGGCCTCTTCCCCAGGCTGTTTCCAGCAGTTTCCAGACTTCCAAAACCCTACCTCGTAATTAGTATAAATAGAGGCCTTCATACCTCGTACTCTTCACACGAGTGCCCCTCCTTTCTCTTCTCTTTCTTTGCATTCTAGACCTACGCTCTTGCGCTTTGACATAACGTGCTTAATATTTTTGACCATGTTAGCTCGAATCCTTTCGAGTACCGTCACGATTTTGCATTTGACTAACCAATTTGACCAACTACACACCGACCTAATTAATAATTAATTAATCATTCTATGTTAAACAATGGCATTCGAACTTATATAAATTCTAGTTACCGCTAAAAAGACGTGGTTTAGTTAAATCTCGTGCCATTAACATGTAAGTCTAAGGGTGTAAATCCTAATTTTCTTTAATTTGTAATTTTAATGTTGAATTTTGTTGTTTATCTCGCAAAGATGCCAAATTAATACTTTTTATCATTAAAAAACTATTAGAAATCAACCTTTTTACGAAACTAGCAGTGAAATCCACTGGAGAGAAGACGCACCAGGGGATGCGCCTCCTAGAAGAAATGCAGCTCTGGCTGCGCCTCTTCCAGAGGCTGGCTGGGCCCTGGTTCACTTCTTCTTCTTCCTCGGTTTGATTTCTGGGTTCGTATGTTCCTTTATTCCTTTATTTTCTTCATCCTTTCATTGTTTTTAATCATCAAAATTAATTCATTCAAATTTTCTCGACCTAAATCGTCAATAACACAATATTGTACGGTTTTCGTCAATTTATCGATTCCGGGTTCGAAGTATTCGATTTTCGATATCGAGTTCATTCCATTCATTATTTTATAGCTTCTGTAAATAGTATTTCCACCTTACATCATTAATTTACTTCCTTCATCGCTTACTTTATTTGCATATCTTGTATAATTTGTATAATTTGAGTAAATTCCATCTTTTTAATTCGTTTGCATCGTTTATGATTTGTATCCACGACCATTGTATATACATCCACATGTAAAACATGCTAAAATACTTCCTTCGATTTATAATTGTAATTAATCAACTTAAATTAACCTAACGAACGTAACGGATTTCGATTTTGACTTTCACAGTCAGAAACTAACCCAGGAACAGACGCATCAGTGGCTGCGCCTATTCCATAGGACGTACCACTGGCTGTGCCTGTTCTAAGCTTGGTTTCTGCCTCTGAACTCGGGTTTGCTCGATTTAAATTATATTTTTTTTATCTATAATCGACTAAGACAAATTAATATCGCCTAATTTTATTTATTATTTCATTCTTTTAATTAATTATTTTATTCATTTACTTTATTATTTTAATCCATTCATTTATTTTTTTATTCAAAAACCCTCTTTTGGCATCTTTATGACGTAGACACTCGTTTTTATTGTATTTATTGTGCTTTGTTTTTTTATCACATATAATTAATCTAATTTCCACTTCGACCATTAATTCCTTATTTGTATAATTCACCGACATAGTGTAAATATATTCTCATGTTTAATCTATTGTTTGTTGCATTGCATGCATTTAACCGATAATATGTCAAGTATTAATGAGCTCCCCAACCATTAATAGAGGCCGCTATCAAGGCGGGCGGGGTTAGGTGTTCGCGGGCTTACGAGAGTCATTCTAAACATAGAATGCTAAGGGTGATGAATTCTTTGGTGTTCATGTCACTACTTTGTGTCTTGACATGACATGAAGTATTCGAACGGTTCCAATTTTCCACAAAAATTGGTGGCAACTCCACAAATGCTAGCTTGTTTAACCTTTCATCGGTTTCTAAGCCTTTCAAATCGGTAACAACCCATGATGTGCTTTGCTCGCAAGGCTCCGTGGGAGATGTGCCGCCGCTTTGCCGTAAATCGGACGCGCGGATGCACGCGGCGCATGTGGCATGTGTCCACAATCCTCTGTATGGGTTATTACTCATTTTCTTATTATTCCCCGCTCCTTCACTGTTACTTTCAGCCTTCCTTTTGTCACCCTTATCTTTCTTTTCTTCCTTAATCATCTCTGCAATCTGCTCTGCATTACCAGTCCTCTGGTAAATATCATCCACAGTAGTAAGCACTCCAGCGATAAGTCTCTTTTTAATAGTAGTGGTTAACCATTTCTCGAATATTACCGCTAACATCTTATCCCCATAGTTAAGATCAGACATGTACTCTTTCAGCTCCATGAACTTGTTGTGATACTCTACCACTGTCATATCCTCGGTCATCTTAAAAGAATCAAACTCAACCCTCATCTTGCTCCTAATGTGCTCGGGAACAAAGGTATCCCCGAGTATTTGCTTGAAATTCAACCACGGAATGAATGGCTCCTCACTCAACTCAAATGCTTCCCTCAAAGTTTCTTTTTCTCTAGCCCACCAAGTACCAGCCTTACCCTTCAGATAAAAAGCAGCCTGATCAACTTGCAAACTCGCAGGACATGCTATCAGCTCAAAGTTATTGTCAAATTCTCTACACCATTCTCCAAGCAGTGATGGTGCTCCCGTGCCTTCATACTTAGGTGGATTGTACTTAGACATGATAGAACCAACCTTGCCAGGAGTCATCTCACCTCTACTAGCCAAAGGCTCAGTCAACCTCTCATTCTGTGTGATCAATCTCTAGATCTCCTCAGCAGAAATCTCAGGTGGTTGGGAAGAAATAGCTTTCTTTGTAGGCATCTTAAAATTCCTATATAAGATGTAAAAGAAACATAAGTTTCTGTCTAGCAGTTGGTCCAATGGTCTAAATAAGAAAACCTGCAACCAAAAATAACTTGTGGTTGACTGAGATGAACCGCGCCCAGCAAACCCTGTGATGTAATACACGACCTAATTGGCCCAAACTCACACGGCCAAACTGTGAGCATCATCCTCGGCCTTGATCATCGCGTATAATCGATGTAAATCATAATCTAATTAACCATGGCTTTGGGGTATCACATTCAACATATCTCTAGACATGATATTCTAATTACACACATTCATATATCAATTATCACCTAATCACTTATTTTATCATCATTCTCATATCAACATATATATTCATATAAACAATTCCACAAAAATTAATTCATGATCATCCGATTATACATCCATCACCTACTTTAACTTTTTCACATTAACCAAGAGCAACATTCACCATAGTATATCTCAATCCAATTGCAACGGTAAGACAATTTTATATAATCAAACAACTTGACCCTAAAAAAATGTCATATTCTTACTATCTCTCTCTTATTTTAGTTTCTCTCGAGGTTACCGGTTCGAAACTGAGAGGGCCAGGGGTTTGGAATGAGGGGCCCAACTTACTCAAGCCTAAGGGACTCCTAACAGTTTCTACCCAGGGTTCATTTTATTTAGACACTCCAAAATTCATTATTGTTCATTGGTTAGGCCTGAGGATCATTCGCTCTGATACCACTTTGTAACACCCCCATTTATTAAGGAGCATTTAGCAAGACATTCCCTAATAAATAAGGCTGTTACCATATCGATTTCCCGAGGCAGTGAATAACAAAGTAAAACAAACCAAAGTACTTAAAATTAAAACTTTAATAATGGTTTATATTACATCCGTATAAGTTAAATAAACTAACTTAATAATAATTACAAACTCGCAGCGGAATAAAAGAACTATGTGATTCTAATCTCTAAGTCGTATCCACCTCACATCCGTGTCCCATGCTCCCAAATGCCAGCTCAAACCTGTCAATCAATCTGCTCCCCAACAATGGTTCATCACAGGTGTTTAACGAATACACTGTCAACCACAAGGTTGAGTAGGATAATAAACACAATACAA
>JAOWBH010183077.1:0-17981 GCA_028566215.1 Silene coronaria
TTATGTTTATTTAAGTTTCAATTAACTTGGTAAAATCATTATTATATAAGTCTGACTTGTTATTTTAGATTCGATATTCGACCCGATCCTTGCATCTTCAAGAATATTTTAATTAATTAATATTTATAGATTTTGTAATATATGTACGATAAGTAAAATGTACCGAGTATATGATGTAATTTTAAAAAATACGATGTATGTTTTTCCCGGCCTAAATACTTGATGTTATTTTAAAAAAAATATGATGTGATTTTTTGTTTGGGATTATTAAATGGGAGCAATATTTGATAAAAGTTGCATTTGATGGGATTAAGTTTCAAAAAAAAAAAAAATTATATAAGGGAGTAAGTTTTAAAAAGTGTATTATATAAGGGAGTAATTAATAATCAATTTACCCTAAAATAAAAGTCGCCTCAATTTGTTTTATTCGTAATCAACCTAATCGATATTCTGAGCTATAAGACCCGACTCAGATCCCCACCCTACCTAGTAGTTCCTCCATATTTTTAGAGTTTAAACCAATAAAAAAGTTCACAAACTCAACCTGATCAACCCATTTGAGAAAGAGAAGAGAATTAAAATGATAGCTAACGAGAGAAAATTCAAATACAAAGCCGACTCCTTAAATTCACACATTTACACCACTAAATTTTCATGGGAAGAGATTTTTATGAGTATACATTTTATTATATTTATTCTTATTTTTAAGAGATAATGAAAAGACAAAGGAGTGTTTAGAAAAGTGAGAATGACATTTATAAAAAAAATTGGGGATTAAGCAAAACATACGGAGAAAAAAAATGTTTTTAAAAATAAGATTGTTAGAGGAAAACAAAAAAAAACAAATTCTCATTTAAAATGGGTATATCGTCTTTAAGTTTAAGGCGGGTCAATATATCTATGTGAGAATAATAAGACAACAACAACAGTAGAGGAAACTGAAAAAATAAAAGATTTGTCCTATAAAACTATGTGAATGATATTTAATCATTTTAAAATCAAGACAAATACAACCGTCTTAATGAAAACTAGTTGAATAAAAAAAACTGACTAATCCTTAAATCCTTACCCGATTAATTAATATAATCCGAACCCAACTGGTCCTAAATAATACGGGAGTACTGAGTATTAGTAGATTAATAACAAAAACAAACATGTGAAACTAGAAGATGGACTTGCACCAAAAAAAACTAGAAGATGGACTAACGGCGGTTACAATAGGTCCTTAAAGCTACCTAATCATAAATCAGGTCCTTATTGCTACTATATTGTATAGTTTGGGTCCTTCTATTGTTGTTAACTTGGAATAAAAGTGTTCAAAAGGTGTTCCGGACCAATAGATTGGACCTACTTGAGCTGGCCGGTTCGGTCCAGACTGGATACATACTGTTCCGATATTCGGGTCCCAAAAAATATGGTGGGCCTGTTTTCGTTCCGGTCCCTATAAAGAGGAATTGGTCGGGACAAACATGGAAAAATTGGACCTAAAGGGTTCCCGTTTAGGGTCCCTCGTAAATGGTCTGATTTCCGGTCTTAGGGTAAGTAGTTATCCGACCCGGTCGGGTTTTGGATCGGTGAACACCTCAACTAAGGTCCAAGAGCACACATTGATAGTCTAAATGTGGTAATATTTATAAGATAGTCTTGTTAATTATGCAACTGTTTTTCAAATGTTCTTAAGGCACACGATAAAAAGATAATTAGAGAAAGAATTGGAAGTACATATCATCATAAATTGATGCAAAAAGTAATATCAACCACAATTAATGAATCATCTTACATTTTTTTCCTCTAATTAGCTTCTTATCGTGTCCCCTAAGAGCACAGGTTAGGAATACAGATTATGTAAAAATGAGTTTATACTTTAATATCTCGCGAGAATAATCTTACCACATTTGAATTATTAATGTGTGCCCTTAGGACACATGTTATAAAAACCGTATATATATCACTCTTATTCCAGGCACACGTTAGAAAAACGTATATATCTCTCATAATAGAATAAGATTAATTTAGAACTTGTGTTTCACATAAAAGTCGAAGAACATAATAGGATTCAGACTAGCTAAAGGGAAACAAATTGACCACTCTTGTTCCACTGCTAACTTGGTCGAGTCTAAGAATTTTTTTCAAAAGGGACCAAAAATATTTTTCAAAAGGACCTAACAAGGCTCGTGGACCTAAGAAAACTGAAAATTGCAAAGGGAAAAAGGAGTTCAAAAGGGAATTCAACGGTTTACGATTATGCATATAATTTCTAGTTCTATACCAACTTTATTTTATTTTTAGTTAAATGATTTAATGATAAAAATATTATATATTGATGAAAAGCTTATTATTTTTTAATTGAAAGATTATTTTAATAGCGAAATTCTAAATTATTTCCATAACTAAGTTAGAGCACTTTGGAGGGAAATATTTTTTGAGAATCCCTTATTCTCTTAGTAGATGAGAGATTGTTTATGTCGTTAGTAGACTTAGTCGCTCTACATAACCCAATCAATCTAGTTTACTTATTTTATTAAAAAAAATAAAAAAAAACATTAGAATGCTCTTTGTCATTTACTTAAATATTTAATTAAAAGGTACAAGTGTCTTGTGTTTATATTATGGTAAATATCCCGGATCGTCTGAAGCAAACAATTTTCCATTTCCTTTAGAAAACGAAAAAAATAAAATACTAATAAACTTCATATTATTCTCTAAATTTATAGCTCACAATTTCGAAAATAAAAATGCAGATATACACATACTTAGGCTATATTTGGTAAAACAACTGAAAAGGTAGCTGAAACTAGGGGTGTTAACGAGCCGAGCTGAGCCGAGCCCGAGCTTGGCCTTGTTCGGCTTGTGCTCAAGAATCAAAACCCGAGCTCGACCCGATCTCGAGCTTACCCGATCTTGAAAAAAATGTGCTCGTTATCAAGTTTGCGAGCTCGAGCCAAACTCGAGCTCAAATCGAGCCTATATATTATTGTTAATTTTTTATTTATTTTTTCTTCTGATATTTTCAATAACAATGCTCGAAGGTTATATAAAAAATATTTGGGAAATCAGTGAGACATTTGATATGTGTGATACAAATATATAATTATGATAAAATATTTTTATAAATATGAGCAATATCTTATCTAATCGCACAAGTTCGAGCTGCTCGCGAGCTTTTCGAGCTGAGCCATCGTTTGCTCGGCTTGACTCGTTAAGTTCTCGAGCCGATCCCGAGCCCGAGTCGAGCTCACACGAGCCGAGCTTTGACCGAGCTTTGGCCGAGCCGATCTCGAGTTGCTCACGAGCTGTCTCGTCTCATTAACAGCCCTAATAGTGACAAAACTTTTGGCATTTCCTATTTTGGCATCTTAACCTTAAGACGAATAGTATCCGTTTAAAATAAGAATTTGTGATTATGTTGGATCAAAACTCAACAAGGTGGTTTTATTGTTCCATTTTTTTGACGAGGAAAGTATTGTCACAACTCAAAATGTACAAACATGTTAATTTCCGGGGAATAGTTTTTGTAGTTGCAACTTGCAAGCTTAATAAAGCCCCCGAATGTAAATGCACCCCAATTAATAAGCCTTAGATTTAATTTCAATGGTTTTTATATTTATATTTTTCTTATTAACCCAAAATTATCCGAAATAATTTGAAGTGAACTAAAATGACCTGATTATATAGTATCTAACCATATGAGTATATGACTTAATTTCAGCTCATTTCAATTTAGTTCAACTTTATTCAGTTTAGTTTTAGTTCAACTTCATTCAATTTAGTTTAGGTTAGCTTCATTCAGTTCACCTTAGCTATTTTTAGTCAAAAATAACAGAGCTTAAAGGGCACTATGCCACTGTATATTAGACAACTCAAAAAATCAATCCGTCTTAAAACGCTACTCACAACAGATTTAAATAAGGCGAAAGCAAAAAAAAAAATGTATGTAACTCATAATTTAAGACGGTTTTAAACAAGACGGTTTTAAACAAGACATTCAGAGTGACTAAACTAACGCCCTTGGTATGACATAGCATAACGGGGGTGGAAGAACCAAAACGTGAAAATATCCCCAACTTAATAATCCCATCCTTACTCTTCCTCGAATCATCACACAACGAAGAACTGAGATCAAACCCTCCTCCTTCTTCTTCTTCTTCTTCTTCTTCTTCTTCGTCTTCACTGCAAGGTTATCTTTCTCTTCCCTTCACTAATTCAGTTTTAATTCATTAATTTGTAGCTCAGTTTTATCGATTTCGATTTAATATTTCTCTATTACATCACCCACTGTTACATTTTTTCTGAAACTGAATATTAAATTCACAATCTTGTTTCTGGGTTTGTTAATTGAGTAAAATTTACATCTTTATTGGAACCCAGATCAAGATCCTGGCTTAAAAGATGACATTTTTTTATCTGTTTGAGGTGATCAAATGGGTTTTTAGGTTGTTATCTTAGATGGGTTAATTTTATTGATTTCTTATGTTTGACTGTGAGAGTAGACGTGAATTAAAAGATGGTGTTTAAATATTGATTCCGTGTATAAACGATTTTGTACGATGATTCGTGTTAGCCGACCCCAAATCATTGTTGTTGTTGTTGTTGCTGCTGCTGCTGCTGGTGGTGGTGGTATGTGTTGAATTTTACCATATGGTTTATGTTTTTGTTTGTGCATGGTAATATAAATGTAAGTGTGTTTATTTATTTGAATGGTGTTGAGTGTAGATCCTTTGTTGAAAAGTTTATCTGGGTTAGGAATTTAATTGTTAGGGGACCGGGAAACTCAGTCCATTATCATATATAGTGATACTCTGGTGAGGAAGCAATTGAAAGGGTGAATAATGCCATCGCATTCCCTACTATGGCGGGGTCAGAGGTGGATGTATGGAAAGTTATCCGTATGTTGGACGTAGAAGCTGATTTTGGACAACCTAGAATGAAAATTGTGCTGGTGTGGGATAATTGCGGACAATTTATTGAACCGTTTTATAAATTTTTTCAATCCTGCATTAAAGTCAATGGCTTGTGTATCTTTGGCTCCATTTGAATCTTGGAAGTATCAAATTATCAATGTATTTAAGTGTCATGAACAAGTGGAGTGTTATGTTAAGGTTTGTAAGGGGTAGATATTTGTGCTTCTCACTATTGAATTGTGGATTAAGAGTCACCTGATCTCGCATGCTTTTGTTTATTCTGTTCTGTTATGGCATATTGCTTTCGTCTATTTTACGCATTACAGATCAGCACATATTAGTTGTTGCTAGCTGAAGGAGTCCTTAAGGTGTTAGAAAGTAGTTTAAAAACAAGTTTTTTGCATTGACGCAAAATACGAGAAATTAATTTGAGATTTTCTGTCTTCATATTTCGCTGTGTCATTATGCTCCCCATTTTGACTCCTTTTTAACCAACAACACAAATATCATACTTCTATTTAGTTGTTAATCATGCATAGAGCAAAGCTTTACGTCCATGATGAGAGTAGTGAAAGTTGTAGTAATACTTGTTCAGTGTTTCATAGTTTGAATTGTGTACATCAAGTGAGCGCTTAACTGACTCTACTAAGCTAGTAGCCTAGTACTATACCTTTCATTTTACGCTTTTTTTTGTTACTCACTCATCCTGCAATGTATTTTACAATATCTTAAGTAGTAGTTTTTTTGCTCAATGTGCATTGTTTTTGAGTGCTATAGACTCATGAATCAGTGCACACTTACATTGTTTTACTGGCATGCAGGTAGCCAGATACTATATGGGCCTAACAGATACTTTGTTCTCAATGTTTTTTCAGGTATAAGGGCTAAGGCCTATAAGCACTTCAGATAAGCCCCGACATATCAGAAAATAATGGCAGCTTCTGAAGAGAATAGTTCGTTGTTTCCTATATTCATTTTGACTATGATGGCATTGCCGTTAGTGCCTTACACCATAGTGAAACTATGCCGTGCTGCCAAGAAGAAGTCGAAAAGCTTACATTGTCAGTGTGTTGTATGTTCCCGATCTGGAAAATACCACAAATCATTATTCAAACGGGTACGTAGTTAAATTTGTTATTTTTTCCTGGCAAGTGATAATTTGTAGCAAAACCAAACGGTTTAGGCAAAGGGAGTAAGGGACTAAGCAAGATTGCTCCATTTTTGCATCTTATGTGTTTAGTTCTCAATTGTGATTTACAGATCTCAAACTTCTCCACTTATAGTAATTTGACGCTCGTGTTGCTTTGGGTAATCATGGGCTTTCTGGCATATTACATCAAAAACATGAGCAGCGAGGTATGGCTATATTTTAAGTGTAATCAATGGATGTGTTGATACTGAAGAGTATATTTTCAGCTACTGTGAATATTTTTCTTTTCCTCTATAATGGTGACCAAATATTTTCCTCTTCTTATACGGCTTTCACTTTTTAAATATTCAGATTCAAGTTTTTGAGCCATTTAGTATTCTGGGTCTGCAACCTGGAGCTTCTGATTCAGAAATAAAGAAGTCATATAGAAGGCTTTCTGTCCAGTACCATCCTGATAAAAATCCAGATCCAGGTAGAAGCTGTTTATTTTTCATCACTGATGAGTTTTCACTTCCACGTAGAATAACTGTTCTTTAAATTTGTATTCGGATGGAATAACGCAAAATTACTCAAACTGGCTATATTTCCTTATTTGTGAAGTAGCAGTCAGTCGAGGCAGTTCTTGACCCTGTTTTCATTATGAGTCATTTGGAAACCGCCTGAGTGTGTTGTTAGCACAAGGATATCACTATGCACTTCCGACCTACGACCTCCTTACTCTGCCTTTTTCATGAGCCTTTGAGGCTTGGGGCAATGGCTAATGTTGTTTATTGATAGTCTACACTTGCGGTGTACATACCAACTGTAATATCTTTTTTTTTTGCTTCGCAGCGGCCAACCAATATTTTGTGGAGTATATTGCGAAGGCTTATCAGGCCTTGACAGATCCTGTTTCCCGTGAGAATTATGAGAAATATGGTCATCCTGATGGGAGACAGGTATTCGTTTCTTTTACAGCCATTTATGTGAATTTTTCGTCCTCTTCGTCTTGAAGTCCTTAATCGGTTGATATCTTGGATACATGCAGGGATTTCAAATGGGAATAGCTCTTCCACAGTTCCTATTGAATATTGATGGGGCTTCTGGTGGGATAATGTTGCTTTCGATTGTTGGAGTCTGTATATTATTGCCATTGGTGATAGCTGTTATCTATCTCTCAAGGTCCGCAAAGTATACAGGGAACTATGTCATGCATCACACACTTTTAACCTATTACCACTTGATGAAACCATCATTGGCACCAAGGTAATTTTATGCTTATGGCTGATCATATATTGTGCTTTTCCAACATCAAGCTGGCGAGATTCCTATCTGATTTATGATAAAAATTTCCATATCAACGATAGTTTGGCTCAAGTCTATATAGTAATAGTATCCCATGTATTTTTATAGTTAATTTTGGTAGCTTACTAGCTTTGAGAAGTTGAGGCATCTTATATTGAGTTTGTGAGGGAATCTGGCGTAGGTGCATGTCAAGCTTCGTAGCCTGTAAATTCTGTGGATGTTATGACTTTACCTTGTGCGTAATGGCATAGCTTTCTGTTTTATGGCACATGTAACACACTTGTTTACATTAAATTATATTTGGTTTTCAGCAAAGTGTTGGATGTATTTATCAAGGCTGCTGAATACATGGAAATCCCAGTCCGTAGGGTTGATGATGAACCACTTCATAAACTGCTTTTGTTAGTCAGGAGTGAACTAAATCTGGACACCAAAAATATCAAACAAGAGCAGGCCAAGTTTTTAAAGCAACATCCACCTCTAGTGAAGGTATTTTCGGGAATGTTTTTTTACTTTTCCCCCCTTTTTCTAGGCCTTTGCACCAAATAGGTTAACTACATTTTATTCAATCTCTTCTTAATGTAGACACAATTGCTGATTCAAGCACATTTAACTCGGGAAACAGCTGGGCTACCCCCAACACTTAATGGTGATCTAAAACGCGTCCTGGAACTTGCACCTCGTTTGCTTGAAGAGTTAATGAAGGTGATCTTAGATTTACCAATCAATTTTAACTTTCAAGTTGCATTCAATTAGTAATTGACACTTCTGATATCAGCAAAATAAGGTTTCTTGGTGTGTATTTTTCAATCATTGACCGGGTTGATGAGTGCCTCTTTTTCAGTTTTTCCCGTACATAATATTTCTCTACTGGTGATTTAACACATAATCTAATTCAAATATTATCTTAATAATTTCTGATACTGTGATGCAGATGGCTCTTATACCGCGCACTGCTCAAGGCCATGGATGGCTTAGACCTGCAATCGGGGTTGTTGAGCTTTCGCAATGCATCATTCAGGTATTGTAATTGAGCTGCGTAGTTTAAGCAATCAGCTTCTGAAGCATGTTGTATACGGTGTTCTTATTCTGCATGGAAAGATATACTTGCTGAGAAAGTTTCGTACTTGCTGAATCCTGGTGCTTAAACTGATTTGCTATAAAAAATAAAGCCTGTTTATGGTTTCTCTCTTCATAAGCTCGGCCTAAGTTATTAATTGGTAGGTAGATTATGTGGGGTATTCTGACTCTCCGTGTCGGATACGGCTATTTTGTGCGAAGTTTTCTATTTTGTGGCCGTTATTCTAACTCTCCGTGTCGAATACGGCTATTTTGTGCGAAGTTTTCTATTTTGTGGTCTAAAGTGAAGTTCGAATTGTCGTGTCGTGTCGAACACGCGACAAGGCAGCTAAGTAAAGTGTTAAGAGTAACATAGGGGGGATCAGTCATCAATTGGGTATGATGCAAATGGCTTTTTTTATCATTAAGTTTTTGAGTGAAAAAGTTAACTTGATCAGTCCTCAAAAAGAAAATGCAATGGACCAATAAAACATGGTGGATAATATGTTGCTGTATCCATACAACGGAATAGAACAACAATAACCAAGTGTCTAATGGGCTTCCACAAATGTTGGTGCATGGGTGATTGGACGTGTGAAACCTTACTCTTGCGTCAACAACACAAGGCGATTGTCTATTTATGACTTGTAATGAAAATTGTGTCATCTGTCAAGCATTGCACTGAAATGACTTTCTTTACGATGAAGAGAAGTGCATGGTGTTGTATTCTTGTGTGTAAAAAGTAAGTGCATCAGTGCATGTTAATTGCAGGAATTTTGTATAGTTATTTGGTTTAGAGATCCACCCTTTCTGTCTATTGATCGATTCATTTGACAGTGATTCAAGAAAATAGTAGACCTATACTTGTTATATCACCTCACTTTTAAACTAAAAGGGCCGTTGTTACCATCACAAGTTACCCTTCGCTTAAAAAGGGGATATTGTTTGTCTGTCTAACCATAAATATGTTCGGATGGTAACACACAAGACTCAGCCTAAATACCGACCCAGGTTGGTCTACATAGAGCCTGAAGCTCTTATTTTTAGGATGTTTAATGGTATAATTTCTGCAGATATCAATCTTTGTCAGTGTTATAATGGGTTGTCTCTTGTTAACTCTTTTGTTTTGTGTTCTATATGGTGCATGAATCATACATGTTTAATTTTGCATGCAGGCCGTTCCTCTCAGCGCTAAGAAACCTGGTGGTGGATCAACAGATGGCATTGCACCATTTTTGCAGCTCCCGCATTTTAGTGAGGCTGTTGTGAAAAAGATTGCTCGCAAGGTCTGTTGGCATACATATACACTACATTTAAGATTTCCTTGTTAGTCATTTATGTGATCGACTTATCCCGAGGCTTGGCTGCTTATAAGCAAAGATATGGCATTGCATTAGCTATTTAGAAAACAGTAGTGAAGTACATATACATGGTAGCTCGTCGAGTTGTTTATAGACCCACAGGATAACCATGTACTCTCAGCGCATGTTGGCCTTGTGCGCACACTTTGAAAAAGTTTACACAGTGACCAACAAGTACGCTTAACTCTGAGTTCTCGATACATGAGATCTCAGAAAGATAAGTGCACTTTGTTGGTATGGTACTACTATCAATCTCTGTAACCAACTAACGATTATGTGTGGTATTTAAATCTTAAGCAAAATCCTTGATAACTTTGGGTATATCTCAATGTCTATAGACTTTAAAAACAACACAATGTAATTTTCCTTCTACATCTCAACGTGACCCGAATTCTTGTATTTGCAGAAGGTGCGGTCTTTTGAGGAGCTCCGAGATATGAAACCAGAAGAGCGTGCAGAACTGCTGTCTCAAGTTGCTGGTTTTTCTGCATTTGAAGTCGATGACGTAGAAAAGGTACTCGAGATGATGCCATCACTATCTATGGAGGTCAAGTGTGAAACTGAAGGTGAAGAGGGTATCCAGGAGGGAGACATTGTCACTCTGCAGGCTTGGGTCAAACTTGCCCGCCCGAATGGCTTAATTGGAGCTCTTCCCCATGCTCCTTACTATCCAAACCACAAGGATGAAAATATCTGGTTTTTACTTGCAGACTCAAACTCTAATGATGTTTGGTTCTCACAGAAGATTAGCTTCATGGATGAAACAACAGCTTTGACGACTGCCTCAAAGGCAATTGAGGAAATGATGGAAGTTTCAGGGGCCAGTCCAAAAGAAACCAGTTTAGCAGTTAGAGAAGCGGTTGAGAAAGTTAAGTCCGGATCCCGCCTGGTGATGGGAAAGTTCCAGGCCCCACCAGAGGGTAATTATGGTATGGCGTGTTATTGTTTGTGTGATTCTTGGATCGGATGCGATATAAAGACGGGGTTGAAGGTTAAGATTCTAAAAAGAACAAGGGCCGGAACTAGGGGCGTTGCCATTGCAGAAGAGGGGCCTGCAATTGAGGACGGAGCCGAGGAAGAGGAAGAGATCGAGGAGGAAGATTATGATGATTATGAGAGTGAGTACAGCGAGGACGAAGAAGATGGGCATGACCCAAAGAGGAAGCTCACTGCCAATGGTGATGCTAAGAAGGATGAACATTCAAGTTCTGACGGCTCTGATTCAGATTAGGAGTGTATGTACACGGATCACTTATTCACATGGTCAAGAATTTGTTTACTTTAATAAACTTCGTTCAGTATTAGTTTTAGTTTTGGATGATTGCCATGTACACACATTTTTGATAGATTTATCATTTTGCCTTCTATATACAGTCTTTGCTGAGCTACAGGTTGTTTTTTACATAGTATTATTCGGCTGTAAAACACAGGAAACGTTAGGCAAGAGAAGAGCAGTTGACAGTCAATACTGATTTTAATGTTGCAACTTATGCCTCGGGGATAATTCATCGTGGAATGAAATAATTTTTTTGGTGATGAAATCGGCTGTGTGACTGTCACACTTTCTCAAAATATTGTCAGGATAAGCTTTCAATAATTTGTGAAAAGATTTCTGAGAAAACTATAAGCATCTATAAGCATAATCATCAATATGATTCTACAAGTACAATTTGGCTTTTACAAGTCAATTTCTTGTTAGACCTATATTTACACAGTGGCTAAATTTCTTTTCACTTTCATGCGCATTGTAAACTGCAGAGCGTATCCCATTTACCACATACATAAGTAATCATAATGGCCCCAATAGGTTCCTTCTCCGTCTGACCCTTGTAGTCAAGTACAATAAATCCTGCCATCTTGGTAGACCTGCTTTGATTATTGATCACATTCCTCATCCATCCTATTCGGATCTTCAACAGGATTACTAGCCTCTAGTTTTAGTCCATCATACTCAGTTTTATCAGAGGATTCCCCTGGCAACTTGGTACGAACTTTAACACGCTTACCTTGAATATATCGGAATTCCCACTTGGGTGGAGGATATTTTTGGTGTAGCTTCTGATATTTGTCCATCCTACCCAGCTTTCGAAAGACATCACCAACCATTGAGACTATTGACACTGTTGGTTTTGTACCAAGCTCCTCCATATCGGCAAAAACCTACAAAGAACAAGGTTGTCTCAACCGTTATTTCACAAATCAAGCATGACAAATTTTAGATGTCTCAACTCTCAACATATAATTAGAGAACGAATGATCAAAGTTAAAATTAGTTGACCGTCAAAGTCAAACGTGGACAAAAAATTTGCGATCGAGGTAGTAAAAAATTAAATAAGGCAGAGTTATACATACATCGAACATTTTGTCGTGCATCTCCCTGGTATAGTAAATGCTAATCATTTTCTCAAAGAACATGCGAGGAGTGCTCTCCAGATTCTTGGAAAATAACTTTGCCCAAAGCTCTTCAGCCTCCTCAAGTCTATCTTCCTCGGACAAAGCATTCAGTAACGTGTAATAGCTTCCCATTGTTCTCCCTTGACCTTTGCTCAACATCCATTTAGTCACCTACACCCCATGAGCAATTAACTTAATCAGAAGAAACTATTTTTTATATCAATTTAACACTCACACTACTCACAGAACGGCTAGTACCTGGATCACTCTTTTCCATTCCTTCTCGTTCTCTAATGTTTTCAAAGCTTTCTTCACGGTAATAAGAGGGAATTCTAACTCCCAAGCAATAAATGCATCAAGAGCTCCATAGACTTCTTCTTTAACATTTGACAGGCCCTTTATCTGCATCATTAAATTAGAAAATTATATAGGCAAATACAGTGATAGTCAAGCTAAGATTATACAATTTTGTTGCTCTCTGTCTACGACTAAAGTCTACCACTCTACCACATAAACCAGTATCATCTACGTGTCAGATATTCCACTGAGAGACCTGACATTTTCTCTTGGTGTAAACGGAAATGCAAGGCCAATAAAATTACAAGGAGAAGGGATTAGAATCTACAAAATATCGCCCAAAGCTCATAAATCTCAGCCACTAGGCCAAGACCTCAACGGTGGCGGGCAAGTTTGTATCAAAGCACACAAAAGTAAGCATCTAAATTGTGGAAGCTTTTGCTGTTTGGGGGAGGGAACGTCAACCATCAGGTTGTTCAAGTATACAAAGCCTTACTCCGTACCACATTTAACTCGATAAGGAAATGCATCAACCAGCTTCATTTCAACATGAAGAAACAAGTAATGCACACAGTTCACTCAAAGAGTCAAGACAAGCTAATCCAAAAGCGAACCAAGCATAACCGACTATTCTATCCAGAAATGCAAATTTTAACACAACCAAAATCAACACAATAAACTGTATCTGCCTATACACCAAGCTAACTGATTCTAACAGAAAGACCAACAATTGAGTATAATTAAGGGGACGGGGTTTTCAATATCGAACACAGACCATAAATTTAGCTTTGGGTACAAGTCTACAACATACTGTATCCACCATGTTTTAATTTTATACTACGGAATATGTTACTTCCTCCGTCCTGGTCAATAGTTATCATTGTTTGAAATTCCCCGCGATAATAATTCAATGAAACAAGATAAACTTACAGAATCAACAAGCTTATTAGATTTAGAGATAGTTCCAATCTTCTTTTGGGTTTTCCAAACTCTTGGATATCTGGGTCTTGGACCTTTTAATCCACACACCTACAATATCATTAAACACAACAAATTTTTCTGAACCCAGAATTCAATAAGCAAAAAATGGTGAATAATTGGAAGAAAGTTGAGAAGTTTATAACTTACAATGACATTTCTTGAGCTGTTGATGTTAGTAAGAGGGATAAATTTTAAGAATTGGGGTTTAATTTGTGGTGGGTAACTTAAAGTAAGCATATTTGAAGAAATGTTATAATTGGAAATCTGGAAAATTTGGAAGAAATTAATTTGATGCTCAAAAGTTTAGCAGCATAAAAATCTGGTTAATTAACGAAAACACAACAGGCGAGTCCAAAGTTGAGTGTTGGCTCAACCGTTTGAATTCGTACAAAGTGTTATATAATTATTTGTTCGTTTTTCTTCTTATTGTATAATGTTCTGAGAAAAAAAAAAAAAAATTTAAAAGTGAGAGTTAATTCAAGAGAATTGAGTAACGTGCTAAAATGTATTTTTAAATAAAAATATTTTTTTATACCAATAGAATAATTATATAATTTAATGTAAAGGTTAGTTTTACGTAATTTATTTTTGTAGTACGTATTTTACTCAACGCAGTACATTTTGTGCAAGATTTTCCATTTACATAACCTTGACCAAAAAATACACAATCACCTTAATGACTTAATCCTCCCAATTCGAAAAAAAATAAACATCCCAAACCAATCGAATTTATACAGTTACGATACTTATGAACTCTAATTGAATGTAAACAACAATTTAACTCATTAAATACCCACTTAATGAACAATTTAAAGTTTTATTGCACTTTTAAAGTAATTTATTTGGTTTATTATAAGTTTTGGAGGATTTTGTATGGTATGGCTTGGTTGTTGGCTAATGGTCGAGGCGACACATGTAGAGAACCAGGTGGGTGTGTGGCCAGCGGAGGACGGAGGACGGAGGGGCGGAGACGGCGATGCTACCGCACAAGGTAGTCGGTGCGGCGACATTACAGGAGAGACCACTATTTAAAGAAAGTAATTGATGTGTGGCTATGGTGGTGAATTGTGTGGTGATAGGCGTGCGGAAGGGGAGGTGCGGCGGTCAGTGGGTGGTACAAAGAGGCGGTCGGTGGGCGTGTCTAATTCAGGTGGTGGTGGAAAGGGGGTGGTGGTTGTTGGTATGATATGATTAATACATTGAATTTGGAGGGGTGGTGAGGTAATGGTCATACGGTGGTTTGGGGGACGGTTGGGGCGGTCATGGATGGTCAGTAACGGTGGTGGTTGCGGTGGGGATTGGTGGCCAGTGGGTGGGTGGTTTATTGTAGTACACAGCAAGACGGCTTCAATTTTTTTTCTTCTTTCTTTTTGATTGTTATCAAATGCAGTACAACCGAATGAAAATATGAGAAGGGTAAAACGGGAAAGATGTATTACGATGAGTAAAAAGTGTATTACGAAAATAAACACCCTAGTTTTATTCAAAAGATAATAATACAGTGAAAAAAAAAACATTATAGTTACTAATTTTCTTATTTAGTGCATACGCTTAAATTTTAATAGCTTCTTTATTTAAAAAGATACTTTTTTGGAGAGAAAAAAATATGTGAATTTATATATTCTTTTAGTAGATGGAGGATTATTAATGTTCCGTCATTTATTTATTAATTTCTTTTGTATGATGTTTTAGTTAACTACTTAATAATTTGATCATCGACACTTAATCTGGTTCACTTATCATCAAATAACTTGTCCAATCCTCTTTCATTGGTCTTTGTCCGAATTAGATTAATCTCCTCAAACACCTTATAGTAAATGTGAAATAAAATGTGTTGTTGTTCAAATGCATATACCTAAATGGTTTATGTTTTGCAAAAAGGAACATAAAATACACAAAATGTATGGATTGTTTTAATTAGAGCAATCAATGATATGTTGGATAAATGTCTAATGGTGGTAGTATTTTATATACACACAAAAATTGAAGAAAATAGAGACAAATTAATATAAATTGGTGAGAATATTTTTTTGTTCTAAAAGAGAAAAAAGAGAATATTCAATATTCATTAGAGAAAAAAAGGGTGACATAAAGTTTGTGAGAGAGTGACAATACTAGCGTGTGATTGTACTCTTTGAACTTTGTAAGTATATTTTATTAGTGAACTAATTTGTCGAGAGAGTCATGGTTTTTCCTTAATTATTGAGAAAGGTCTGCGCGTGATAAATTGTGGTGTTTTTTTATTTTATTTGTTGTTACTTGCGTTTGTTATTTGTGTCCCATCCTAATATCAATGTTAGTGATGCACTTCTCGTATCGGGTTTACAAGACGCTTCCCCAACAGTGGTATCGGAGCCAAAGGTTTGTATACTAATAGGTGTGGGAGATTCTAATTTAGGTAGGAACTTATTTATCGTAAGTAAGATAGCGAGGAGATTTCATATTCCATTGTTTGATGGGAAGATGAACATTATGGCGTTGAAGAGCACAATTGAAGACTTGCTAGTTCAGTCGAGTCCTGATGAGGCTTCGGAATTGGCTACGCAGTCGGAGATGAGTACATCTGATTGGAAGTCAAAGAAAAAGAAAGCTGTGGGTATGATTAGGTTGGCGGTAGCACCGGAGATTAAGTATAATCTTTTGGGTGAAAAAGAGCCAAGAGTCTTGTTAGAGAAGTTACAAGGCATGTATTTGTCAAAATCGCTCGCCAACCAACTACGTTTAGTGTGGGAGTGATATCAACTCAAGGAGGGTGATACCATTAGAGGACCTTGAGTAAAATTTTAAGGTAGGCTGAAAATCGAAAAGTAGTAATTTTTGCATGTGAAATTGTAATATTAAAAATAAAATGAGGGTAAATGGAGGCACTAAGGCTCGAATCTTGGCCTCCTCCAAGGAAAATTACCTTGCAAACAAATGGACCACATTAACTATGTTGTCCAACTAAATCACAATATCATATTAAACAAAAATATCGAGGTGGGCAAGGCCTAGGCCTGTGTGACCTAAGATCCGCGACTGGGTGATACGAACTTTTAAGACTACATAAATAAATTTAACCAATTAGTGTGTCAACTCTTAAATGTCGATAAGAAGATAATGGGATAAGAGCAAGCTTTCTTGTTATTGGCTTCGTTGCCAAAGAGTTTTAGATACATTGTGATGACGATGCTCGTGGGTAGAGAGAAGATCTCTTTTGATGAAGCAGTAATTGTGGTGAGAGAGAATGAGAAGATGATGGGAAAAATAGATGGAGATGCATCATTAAGTGATAAGACATTAGTGGCGGATAATTGTGAAAGAGGGAGAAGATCACAAAGACATGGAGATGGCCAAATAAGTAGATCAAAGTCGTGAGCGAAGGACATGGATAGTGTGGAGTGCTACTATTGTCATGAGAGCGGTCAGATTCAATGAGATCGCCCAAAGATGAAGGAAGACTTGAAGAGCATGAAGTATTTATGAGAAAAGTTGGGCAAGGCTAACTAGCTAAGGTTGATGAAGTAGGTGATTCTTGCAATGTGGTGTGTGGTAATAGTAGTGATGAAGATATATTTCTAACAACTCAAGATGAGGTGGAGTGTCAAGCAAAATGGGTAAAGGATTCGGGTGTATTTATGTATGTGTGTAAAGACCAATGAGCATTTGATACTTTGAAGACTAATGGAGATTTTGGGCATGTCAAAGTGGGTGATGGTCTCAAATTAAAAGTTGAGGGCGTAGGGAGTGTGAGAATTAAACTCCATGATGACACCACGAGAATTTTAAAAAATGTTAGGTATGTGCTATGCCCCTAAAGCTTGTTCTAAAATTATCACTTTGGGTGTATTCACAGCTCAAGGAAATCAATATGTTGGTAATGGTAAGTGATGCAAAGTCTATCGTGGGATCGAGTAGCTTGATATTGCTAGGGAGGAAGACGAAAAACAACATTTGCAATGTGGGTGGACATAGCGTGAAGAGGAAGGCCAACGTAAAGAAGTAAGTCCACTTTTTTGAGATAGTTGAGGTGTTTGGAGTTTTGGGTCGAGAGAGGAAATTGTTAGATTAATCTCCGCAAACTCCTTAAAGTAAATGTGGAATAAAGTGAGTTGATGTTTCGAATGCATATACGTAAATTGTTTACATTTTGCAAGAAGGAACATAAAATGCATAAAGTTAAACTCGCTAAAATCTTGTATATTCTTAATTTGTTTCAATATAATTTGCTCACTTGTATACAAAAAAATTATCTCTTAGTAAATATCTTTTTTTTTAAATAAATACAATAACTCTAAGAAATATATTTTGTTTGATGGATCTGATGGTTTAAGTTAATACTTTCTCACAATGTTTTCTTATTTAAAGGGTTATAACGTAAAATATTGTGAAACACTTGTGGTACACGGGACGGGGACCACGGAGGGGAGTGCAT
The DNA here is from genome assembly GCA_028566215.1 of Silene coronaria. Lineage (NCBI taxonomy): Eukaryota > Viridiplantae > Streptophyta > Magnoliopsida > Caryophyllales > Caryophyllaceae > Silene > Silene coronaria. Next base: position 17,842 of record JAOWBH010183077.1, read on the forward strand.
GGGTACAAGCGTAAAAATACGCATTTGTGGAGTCGCCACCAATTTTATGGGAAAATGGAACCGTTCGAATACTTTATGCCATGTTAAGACACAAAGTAGTGACATGAACACCAAGAACTCGTTACCCTTAGCATTCTATG